>CM069169.1:6936143-7158643 GCA_035221665.1 Okamejei kenojei | reverse complement strand
GGGTCTCTGGCGCTGTGAGGTCGCAGTTCCACTGCTGCGCCTTCATACTGCCCACTGTGGAGGTCTTCCAGAGCTGGTTCTGAAGTATGTGGATGAAACTGGCACAGAATGGAAGCTATAAACTTTAAACCAAAGATAGACACAAAATGCTAGAGTAACTCAGCGGGTCAGGCAGCATCTCTGGAGAGAAGGAATAGGTGACGTTTCGGGTGGGGAAGATCTGAAGATGGGTCTTGACCCGAAACATCACCTCTTCCTGTTCTCCTGAGATGCTGCCTGACCCGCTGAGTTACCCCAGCTTTTAGTATCCTTCTATAGAACAGTACAGCACAGGAACAGGCTCTTTGGCCCACGGTGCCCTTGCCAAACTAATCCCTTCTACTGCCCTGTGATCCATATCCCTCCATTCCCTGCATGTCCATGTGTCTATTTAAAAGCCCTTTAAACCACCACTGTCATACCAGCCTCCACCACCAGCACCACCCCCTGGCAGCGCATTCCAAGCACCCACTTATGTAACAAAAAACCTGTCTCTCACATCTTTAAACTTTCATCTTAAAGATATGCCCTCTTGTTTAGCTTAGTTTAGAGATACATACAGTGTGGAAACAGGCCCTTCGGCCCACGGAGTCCATGCCGACCAGCGACCCCACACACTAGCACCATCCTGCACACTAGAGACAATTTACAATCTTTACTGAAGCCAATTAACCTACAAACCTGTAAATCTTTGGTGTGTGGGAGGAAACTGGAGCACTCGGACAAAACCCACGCGGTCACAGGGAAGACGTACAAACTCTGCACAGACACACATCGTAGTCAGGATCCAACTGGGTCTCTGGTGCTGTAAGGCAGCAACTCTACCGCTGCGCCACCGTGCCGGCCCAAACGTCTTTGACATCTCCACACTGGGAAGAAGCTTCTGACTGTCTACCACGTCTATGCCTCTCATAATTTTATATCATTCTGTCAGATCTCCCTTCCGCCTCTGACGTACCCAAATAACTGATCCAAGTTTGTCCAACCTCCCCTTATAGTTAATACTGTCCAATCCAAACAGAATTCTGAAACGGGGTCTCGACCCAAAACGTCACCTATCCATGTGCTCCAGAGATGCTGCCTGACCCGCTGAGTTACTCCAGAACTTTGTTTCCTATTCAGCATTCAGGTATACATCTTCTGCACCTTCTCCAATGCTTCCACGAGACCCTTCTTCAGACAAGCATAACAAGTGTCTTCTTTACCGCTCCATCTGCTTCTATGTTGCCATTTTCAGGGAGCTATGGACTTGGATCCAAAGATCGCGATGCATATCGATGCTGTTAGGGATCTTGCCATTAACTGTATACTTTGCTCTTACGTTCAACCTTTCAAAGTGTTACCTCACACGTACATAAACTTAAAACTGCTAAATTATTATTGGATGAAAAAGGCACAATATACCAATCCAAAGCCAACATTGCAACACTAGAGGGAAGCTTACACAATTAACCCAAAACCTTTCACAATAAAACGTTCACATTCCGGGCGCAGCGGTAGAGTTGCTGCCTTACAGCGCTGGAGGCCCTGGTTCGATCCCAACTACGGGTGCTGCTGTCTGTACGGAGTTTGTACATTCTCCCCATGGACTTTCTCCGGGTACTCCGGTTTCATAGAAAACATAGAAAAATAAGTGCGGGAGCAGTCCATTCGGCCCTTCGAGCCAGCACCGCATTCCCCGTTCCTGCTTTTTCTCCTTTATTCCGTTAGTCCCAAGAGCTATATCCAACTCTCTCTTGAAAACATCCAGTGAATTGGCCTCCACTGCCTTCTGTGGCAGAGAATTCCCTACCCCTTATGCTTAAACTGTGACCCCTGGTTCTGGACTCCCCCAACATCGGGAACATTTTTCCTGCATCTAGCCTGTCCAATCCTTTAAGAAATCTATTTATTTCTATAAGATCTCCTCTCATCCTTCTATTTTTATATTGTAACTGACTGGGGTCCCAGCACCGAGCCTTGCAGCACCCCACTAGTCACTGCCTGCCATTCTGAAAAGGACCCATTAATTCCTACCCTGCTTCCTGTCTGCCAACCAATTCTCTATCCATGTTAATACCCTACCCCCAATACCATGTGCTCTAATTTTGCACACTAATCTCTTGTGTGGGACCTTGTCAAAGGCTTTTTGAAAATCTAGATACACCACATCCACTGGCTCTCCCTTATCCATTCTACTTGTTACATCCTCAAAAAATTCCAGAAAATTAGTCAAGCAATTCCAGAAGATTTTCCTCCCACACTCCAAAGACGTACAGGTTTGTAAGTTAATTGGCTTCCGTAAAAATGATTAATTATCCCTGGTGTGTAGGATAGTGTTAATGTACGGGGAGATCGCGGGTCAGCGCTGACTTGGTGGGCCGAAGGGCCTGTTTCCATGCTGTATCTGGAAAGTCTAAAGTAATGTCCAACAGGCCACAGAAATAAACAGCAAATGATTGTAGACACGAATTGCTGGAGTAACTCAGCGGGACAGGCAGCATCTCTGGAAAGAAGGAATGGGTGACATTTTGGGTTGAGGAGACGGGGGAGAGGGAGATATATGAAAGGTTAAGGTGTGAAAACACAGATCAAAGGGGAGAATGGCCAAGGGAATGTTGAATGGTGCATTATAAAATGTTTGTAAGGGATTATACTGATCAATGGGCAAAGATTGGCTTTGTAACATCTTGTCTGTGGCAGTGAGTTGGCAATTTCACACTCTCAATACAGTTTGAGAAAGTTTGGTGATTTGCCTGTGGTCTAACTGTTACATTCTGCCGATTCTCTTTATCCACATGCACCGGCTTTGTTGAGAAGCTTGGCCCTGCCTCCTCTGCTTATAAATCCTGTCAGCTGGGAAGTGAACACTGCTTGGCTGTCAACGGCCTGGTGCAGAGCCATCGCAGAATCGCCACACTGCCCGCTTCAGGCAGCTCAGCTGTCTCCCACCACTAGTATCTGCAACTTCCCCTGATACATCGAACACTGTCGGCTTACATCACAGCTTGGTTTGGGAATAGCTCAATAGTGCCCAAGGCCATCAACAACTGCAGAGAGTTGTAGATGTCGCCCAGTCCATCACACAGAGGTTTAGACGTTAAAGATACAAACTCTGTACAGACAGCACCCGTAGCCAGGATCGAACCCAGGTCTCTGGCGCTGTGAGGCAGCAACTCTACCGCTCTGCGCCACCGTGCCACACAAATAGTTGAAAATGATTTTTTGAAAATACTTTTTGAAAATGCTTTTCTGATTAAAAAATAGTTGAAAAGGAACAAACATAAACTGTTCTAAAATTAGAATATAAACATATTTTAAAATGATGGACGGAATTGGTTAAATGTCAAGACTGACTGGAGACAAACTCTAATAAAAGTTATCACCTGAAATACTTTATTTTAACAATGAAAAACTTTATTGTGTATGTTATCCAGCAAGTAATACCACACACAAGTACATCAGGTAGTACAAAACAGAAGATAGCCATTAATGCAGAATATAGCGTTACAGCTAGAGAGAAAGTGCAGATAACAAAAAGTGCAAGAGCTTCTCAATGAGGCAGATTGGAAGAACGGAAAATTAATTCCAAGCATATACCGACACATATATTTTTATACCAAGTACATTATAAGAGCTTCACTCAGAATGGAAATTGCCAGAGGTTTAAAGTCTTGGTCAAAATTTGATGAAGATCCTGCAGGGCAAGTGGCCACAGATCAAGGTCCCGTGTACTGAGCTGGTGTTTAATTTAGTTTAGAGACACAGCACGGAAACGGGCCCTTTGGCCCGCCGACCAGTGATCCACGCACATTAACACTATCCCACTCACACTCTGCAGGGACAATTCACATTTATACCAAGCCAATTAACCTGCAAACCTGCACGTCTTCGGAGTGTGGGAGGAAACCGGAGAAAACCCACGCAGTTCACAGGGAGAACGTACAAATTCCGTGCGGGCAGCACCTGTAGTCAGGATCGAACCCGGGTCTCGGGCGCTGAAAGGCAGAAACTCTACCGTTGCACAACCACGCGGGCCCTCCGATTGTGAAGGGCCTTTGCTTCACGTCCACGGTTTGCCCTTGGTCACTAACTGGTCAGTCAGTGCTGCTGCTAAATCTGTTTCAAACCGAGCACAGCCCTTCACCGAATTGGAATTGTCCCAAGTAACCAGTCTAAAAAAAACCACATGGGGAACGGCAAGATGGAGATTTGATATCTTAGTACACACACGCTCGCAGCTGTTGGTACAGGGCTGATGGCCCAGGACCACAACACTGACTTGTATTGAAGGATTGAGATCCGTTTTCTCAGCTCCTGTCTTTGCACAGCAGCTGGTTGCCGACAACAAGCCCCAGTTTCATTCATTTCTGTTTGCAAACTTTATGAAATAAAATTGTATGAAGCATATGAGGTGGGTGCCTGGAAATTTGCTGCCATGGGCTGTGGTGGAGGCAGATACAATAGTGGCATTGAATAGTCTTTTAGAAAGGCACTTGGATATGCAGGGAACACAAGGGTATGGGTCACTTGTGGCCAGTGGAGATTAGTTTAACTTGGCATCATGTCCGGACAGACATTGTGGGCTGGAGGGCCTGTTCCTGTGCTGTTCTATGTTCAGTTTGACTTAGTTTAGAGATACAGCATGGAGCCAGCCAAAGGTAGACACAAAATGCTGGAGTAATTCAGCGGGTGAGGCAGCATCTCAGGAGAAAAGGAATGGGCGACGTTTCGGGTCGAGATCCTTCTTCAGACTGATGTTTAGTTTAGAGATACAGCATGGAAACAGGCCCTTCGGCCCACCGGGTCCGCGCCGACCAGCGATCCCCCCACATTAACACTATCCTACACCCACTAGGGACAATTTTTTTAAACATTTACCTCGCTAATTAACCTACAAACCTGTCGTCTTTGGAGTGTGGGAGGAAACCGAAGATCTCGGAGAAAACTCGCGCAGGTCACGGGGAGAACGTACAAACTCCGTACAGACAGCGCCCGTAGTCGGGATCGAACCCGGGTCTCTGGTGCTGTGAGCGCTGTGAGGCGGCAACTCTACCGCTGCGCCACCGTGTCAGGGGAGGGGACGGGACAAAGATAGAATGTAGGCGGAGACAGTAAGACCAGTGGGACGGCCAGACCATCGATCACCCGTTCGTGTTAGTTCTATGTTAGCCCACTTTCTCATCCACTAGCGGCAATTTACAGAAGCCAATTCACCTACAAACCTGCACCATTTTACGATGTGGTTGGAAACTGGAGCACCTGAAGGAAACCCATCTGGTCACAGGGAGAACATGCAAACTCCACATGGACAGCACCTGAAGTAATGATCAATAGACAATAGACAATAGGTGCAGAAGTAGGCCATTTGGCCCTTTGAGACAACACCACCATTCAATGTGATCATGGCTGATCATCCCCAATCAGTACCCCGTTCCTGCCTTCTCCCATATCCCCTGACTCCGCTATTTTTAAGAGCCCTATCTAGCTCTTGAAAGCATCTAGAGAACCTCTACCGCTGAGGCAGAGAATTCTACCCACTCACCACTCTGTGAGAAAAAGTGTTTCCTCGTCTCCGTTCTAAATGGCTTACTCCTTATTCTTAAACTGTGGCCCCTGGTTCTGGACTCCCCCAACATCGGGAACATGTTTCCTGCCTCTAGCGTGTCCAAGCCCTTAACAATCTTACATGTGTCAATGAGATATCCTCTCATCCTTCTAAACCCCAGAGTGTACAAGCCCAGCTGCTCCATTCTCTCAGCATATGACAGTCCCGCCATCCCGGGAATTAACCTTGTAAACCTACGCTGCACTCCCTCAATAGCAAGAATGGCCTTCCCCAAATTAGGGGACCAAAACTGCACACAATACTCCAGGTATTACAATACATTCCTTTGAAAGACCAGTGAAGATTATTCTGCCATCCCGGGAATTAACCTTGTAAACCTACGCTGCACTCCCTCAATAACAATACTCCTGCACCTATTGTCTATTGTGGCAGTGTTTACTGACTGCACATCAGACCATTCAAAAATATCTGGAGAATTATTTAAGATCGGTTATTAGGTTATTATTAAGGGCGGCTCGGTGGCGCAGCAGTAGAGTTGCTGCCTCACAGCACCAGAGACCCGGGATCGATCCTGACTACAGGTGCTGTCTGTACGGAGTCTGTACGTTCTCCCCATGACCTGCGTGGGTTTTTCTCTGAGATTTCCGGTTTCCTCCCACACTCCAAAGACGTACAGGTTTGTAGGTTAGGTGGCTTGGTGTAAGTGTAAAATTGTCGCTAGTGTGTGTAGGATAGTGTTAGTGTGCGGGGATCACTGGCTGGCGTGGTGGGGCCCGGTTCCACGCTGTATCTCTAAACTAAACTAATCAATAGTAGTGCATCCGTCACACTGTATCACCTCTTACTGCCCTAGAATCCTGAGTTGGGGAAGCCTGAGTTCTGGTCTTTTCTTACCTCCAGTTCCATTCTTCCCCCCCCCCTCCCCACCCACCCATCTTTCAGTCTGAAGAATGGTCTCGACCCGCAACGTCACCTATTCCTGTTCTCCAGTGATGCTGCCTGACCCGCTGAGCTACTCCAGCAACTTGTGTCTGACTAGATAGGAACATAGAAAATAGGTGCAGGAGTGGGCCATTCGGCCCTTCTAGCCAACACTGCCATTCAGTAGGATCATGGCTGATCATCCAAAATCAGTACCCCGTTCCTGCTTTTTCCCCCAAATACCCCTTGATTCCGTTAGCCCTAAGAGCTATGTCTAACCAGATTATGGGGGGCTTCTCAATTCCAATTTCTCTTATTTCTTCAATAATTATTATAGGTTATGCTAAATATTCATCATCGCTTACCTGACACGTTTTCTCCCAGCTGCTGTTTCTGCTGGTCTTCCCTGTGCCGCATTTACATGGCGCCAGTGCCATCCTTCCCCACTTTCAGTGGTCATGATCCGGAGTTTCCCGGAGGGCGATGCAGAGTTAAGGGGCTGTCCCACTGCGGGGACCTCATTTGCGAGTTTACAAGAGTTTAGGAGAGTTTAAAAAAGTGTCATGGTCGTGTTGTATCGCCGAACACCTCCTACAACCTCCTTCAACTGTAGAGAACCTCCTACGAATATGTAGAAGACCTCCTTCAACTATGTTAAAGACTAGCTTCGGGAAAATTGGACACTGAATAGTGGAGAGTGAAGACGACCACCTTCAACTACCCTCGATTACCTATGACTACCATGCCGACCTACTGCGACCTACTTCGACTAAACGTACGAGTAAAAAATATCAATTTTTTCCATGCCGACCAATTTTTAATCGCGGGCATTTTTCAGCGTGCTAAAAAATACTCCTCGACCAAACTGAGGCCTCGAGTACACGGGAACATCTCTCGAGCAGGAAGGAGAGTTACATAGACCTCCTAGGACCACGTGTCGACCAGGCTGCGAGTTTGAGTCGAGCACAAACTCTTCTAAACTCGCAGATTAGGTCCCCGCAGTGGGACAGGGCCTTAGACTTTACCAGTGAGCCTTTTCAGAACATCCCTGAATTTAAGGACGGCACAGTTGCCCAGTGAGCAGAGCCCCTGCCTCACTGCGCCAGAGACCCCCGTTCAATCCTGACTTTGGGTGCTGTCTTTGTGGAGTTTGCACGTTCTCTCTGTGAGTGAGTGGATTTCCTTTCACCCCAATGATTGGGGGGGAGGGTTCCAGGTTAATTGGTCTCTGTACATTGCCCACAGTGTGTCGGGAATGGATGTGAAATTGGGATAACAGAACTAACGTGAATGTGTGGTCGATGGTCGGTGTAAATCTGATGATCCGAATGACCTGTATTTTGCAATCAAAACAAATTGTTCCTTGTGTGTCGGTGAGTGGCGCAATAATGCATACTGGCACCTTCTCATTTAAAAAAAAAAGTTACTCAGAGACAGACATCGAGTGCTGCTGTGGAAGGTCATCAACTCGGTGAAAGACGCTCTTTGGTCTGCCAAAGCGTTGTTGACCTCCCAGCGGAGCGAGACGTCGATCAGGGAATGTTGCCGATTGGCCCGCTGCAGACTGCAGGAGTACGTGCTGAGGGACGCACTGAAGCTCGGTGCAGCCAACGCCAAGGCTCGGTGGGGGAGGGCCACAGTCTAGGGTCCTTCCGCTGCTGGACATTGAGGGGCAGAGTCCTTCTTCCTTCCACTCATAGAGGCTCATCGGCCCATCTTCCCAATGCTAGCTGGCACTAGATCTCTATCTAGGCCAGTCCCATTGCCCTGAGTCACCCTCTGATCATTGCTCTGGCCTCCCCATCCTCATTCCATCACCCTGCGTGTGCAGACGTTGCCCCTCAGGTTAAACCTTTCCCCTCTCACCCTTTTTCCAAGCCCCGCTTCTGAGTTTCACAGACGGTGACTAACTATCACAGTTTGACTACTTCCACACTGGCCGACACAGTGCCAGAGGCCCGGGTTCGTTCCTGGCTGTGGGTGCTTTCTGTGTGGAGTTTGCACGTTCTCCCTGTGACCACGCGTGGGCTTCCCCTCATATCCCACAGACGTGCGGGTTTGTAGGCTAATTGGCCCTGGTGTGTAAAGAGTTTACGAGAAAGTAGGATAGCATAGAACCAGTACAAATGGGTGATCGAAGATAGACACAAAAAGCTGGAGAAACTCAGCGGGACAGGCAGCATCTCTGGAGAGAAGGAATGGGTGACGTTTCGGGAGGAGACAGCTGGTCTCTGGGTGATGGATGGTTGGTGTGGACTTGGTGGCCTGTTTTCATGCTGTATCTTTAAACTAAATGGATCAACATGGGGATGTGATCTCACTGGCTGCCCACTCCACACTGGACCACTTGGATAATAAAAACACACATGTTCATCAACTGCAGCTTGGTGTTTGGCCAAACGTCTCATCGTCACGACTCACTAGACCTGCCTTGCGTGGCCATGAGAGGGGGTCGTCCCAGTCAGACGCTTCCTGCACGATCGGAATCTCACTACCAGCGCACGCTGCCCTCGGGACGGCTGCTACGGGGAGGGGGTGGTTGCCCACCTCTTCGTAGAGTGCGGATTTACTTAGAGGGTCTGGAGAACGATGCAACGTTCCTTTCTGCAGTTCATCCGAACAGCTCCGATGCAGACGACTCTCTCATTTAGTTTTGTTTAGAGAGACAGCGCGGAAACAGGCCCTTCGGCCCATCGAGTCCGTACCGACCAGCGATCCCCGCCAGCTCTACAAACACTAGGGACAATTTTACAATTATAGACAGTAGACAATAGGTGCAGGTGTAGGCCATTCGGCCCTTCGAGCCAGCACTGTCATTCAATGTGATCATGGCTGATCATCCCCAATCAGTGCCCCGTTCCTGCCTTCTCCCCATATCCCCTGACTCCGCTATCTTTAAGAGCCCTATCTAGCTCTCTCTTGAAAGCATCCAGAGAACCTGCCTCCACCGCCCTCTGAGGCAGAGAATTCCACACACTTATACCAAGCCAATTAACCTACAAAACTATACGTCTTTGGAGTGTGGGAGGAAACCGAAGATCTCGGAGAAAACCCACGTGGTCATGCGGAGAACGTACAAACTCCGTACAGACAGCGCCCGTAGTCGGGATTGAACCCGTGACTCTGGCGTGTAAGCAGCAACTCCACCGCTGCGCCACCGCGCTGTGCTGCCTTGTGTTGGCAAAAGCCACCCCTGTAAGGATGGTGGTTGTGTCCAGTTTCCCCAGTACACTGGGCCTTGCCCCTTGGGATGAACATCTGATGGCCACCCTGCCTCGCTCCGAGAGCCCGTCTCAATGACCAGCCTCCGTTCCCAGGTCAGTCTCTACTGGAATTGTCATACAGTGTGGAAACAGGCCCTTTGGCCCAACGCCCACACCGGCCAACATGTCCCAGCTACACTGGTCCCATCTGCCTGCGTTTGGTCCATATCTCTCCAAATCTGTCATATCCATGTACCTGTCTCACTGTTTCTTAAACATAGGAATAGTCCCAGCCTCAACTACCTCCTCTGGCAGCTTGTTCCGTACATCCACCACCCTTTGTGTGAAAATGATACCCCTCAGATTCCAATTAAATCTTTTCCCCTCCACCTTGAACCTGTGTCCTCTGGTCCTCGATTCCCCTACTCTGGGCAAGAGACTCTGTGCATCTACCCGATCTATTCCTCTCATGATTTTGTACACCCCCTCATCCTCCTGCGCTCCATCTCCATGGAGACCCAGCCTACTGTAGGAAGGAACTGCAGATGCTGGTTTAAATCGAAGGTAGACACAAAATGCTGAGTAACTCAGTAAACCGGGAGTGTTGACCTTCCAGGTCCTGAGGTGAAGTGTGTCTGGGACTGTCCTCGTTTAGGCTTGGGTTGCCCGCTGTACACAGAGCCAGCAGAGTGTGGTCCCTGGGAAGAGCTGCACGACAGCCAGAGACCAACTGCAGCTGCATTGACAGGAATCCCAGGCCAGGGTCAGTCACAGTGTGAGGCGGGGGGTGGCCTGAAGGATCCATTTACAGGGTCAGTGGTGAAGCGAAGGTCTCCATCAATGAGCCTTCTTCCAACGACCAGCACTTAGCCAACCAGAGCACCTTTAACAAACCATGTATAAGATTAACCAAAGATAGGCACGAAATGCTGGAGTAACTCAGCGGGACAGGCAGCTTCTCTGGAGAGAAGGAATGGGCGATGTTTCAGATCAGACTCTGAAGAGGGGTTTTGGCCCGAAACGTTGCCTATTTCCTTCGCTCCATAGATGCTGCCTCACCCGCTGAGTTTCTCCAACATTTTGTCTACCTTCGATTTTCCAGCATCTGCAGTTCCTTCTTAAACAGGTAGATAATGTTCACAACTGCAATTTTTACATTTTCACTGGCAATAATAAATCAGAATATTGTAATATGAATTAAAAGTTGCTGTCATGGTTTGAAGGGTGGGAATACTTCCACACTGCAGTCACCAGTTTATGAGTGGATTAACGGACCTTGAGAATGCTATTTATAGTTCACTGGGTACATTAATAGGTAAACACGACAGCGTTCCAAACCCGGACTGCTCACGCAGAATGTTCCCAGCATCCAGGGCGCACATAATCAAAAACAAACTCGTATCATTTGCCCTGAAGAGAGACACAAAAAGCTGGAGTAACTCAGCGAGTCAGGCAGCATCTCCAGAGAAAAGGAACGGGTGATGTTTCAGGTGGAGACCCTTCTTCAGACCCGAAATGTCACCTATTCCTTTTCTGCAGATCTCAATGTAGTTACAAGGAACTGCAGATGCTGGTTTACCAAAGATAGGCACAAAATGCTGGTGTAACAGTGGGTCTTGAACTTGATCAGCCATGGTCACATTGAATGGCGGTGCTGGCTCGAAGGGCCAAATGGCCTACTCCTGCACCTGCTGTCTATTGTCTATTGTCTATCTTGTGGACTGTGGGATAGATCTGGGCAACATTGATCCAGAGTCTGGTGGAGACAGCCCTCCAACAAGGGATAGAGTATCCCCTCAGGGGGGTAATGGAGTCGTATTTATATCTGATTTATTCTGAATAATGTATATTTTTGGAATTAAAAAAATCTTTGCTTCACCCAATTAGAAATTTGTTTTGGATAGCATACGGGAAATCCACTAGAGAACAATGTGTTTGCATTTGAGAATGGTTTCAAAACCCGGTTACCCAACATTGCAAGTCTGTGGAAGGGTCTCGACCCGAAGTGTCACCCATTGCTTCTCTCCAGAGATGTTGCCTGTCCCGCTGAGTTACTCCAGCATTTTGTGTCTATCCTCGGTTTAAACCAGCACCTGCTGTTCCTTCCTATTCACAATTGATTAACCAATTCTTGGTACATTTCACGTTATTAAAGCTGCAACTCTTCGGGAGGGAAGATAATAGGATGGAAAGCTCCCAATGGGATGGATAACATCGGTTAGGAAGGTCTTCTTCTTAGGCCTCCTTCGGTGGTGGCTGACCATGGGCGCCTCCAGGGTTGGAGGACGCCTGTGCGTGACTTTGTTTAACGTGGGGAGACTGGTGCACAGACAGCCACCCCACGGTCCCTGACAGACCTGGGTCAGGACCCAGTGACATGGAGTCCCAGGCGACCGGGGACCCTTTTCTGCTGCAGCCTTCATCCGCCTTCCCGGCCGTTAAGATGCTCCACTAAAGTCAGCCATCGTCCTCCGGACGTTCCTTTAGGAAGGAGATGCGGAGAATTTCTTTAGTCGGGGGGGTGAATCTGTAGAATTCTTTGCCACGGAAGGCTGTGGAGGCCAAGTCAGTGGGTATTTTTTAAGGCAGAGATTAATAGATTATTGATTTGTATGGGTGTCAGGTTATGGGGAGAAGACAGGAGAATGGGGTTAAAGATGGAGAAATAGATCAGCCATGATTGAATGGCAGAGTAGACTCAATGGGCCGAAGGGGCTAATTCTGCTCCAATCACATGACCTTATGAATGTAACCAAGCTAAACCAATCTCGTCACTTTGCTACTCTAGTATCGGCTAAAGCTGTAACATGAGGGATTTGGAACTGCTTATGTGGTAATGATTTCTCTTCCTTTGAAGAGTGGAGCACTGATTAACAGACTGTTAATCCGCCTGTCCTCTTCCCCCAGCAAGGGCCTCATGTCAGCAACATTCACTGAGTTCAGTCGTGCAATGAGTGTATTATTGTCACATATATGGGGGACAATGAAATTCCTTCTTTGCAAGCAGTTCAGTAAAAAAAAAAAGTCTTCCCACAGCCTGGCACTACCTCGCCTTCACTCCTTCACTCGAGGTCACGGGGAGAAGAACCAAACTCCGTACAGACAGCAGCCGGAGTCAGGATCGAACCCAGGTCGCTGGCGCTGAAAGGCAACAACTC
This sequence comes from Okamejei kenojei, assembly GCA_035221665.1. Classification (NCBI taxonomy): domain Eukaryota; kingdom Metazoa; phylum Chordata; class Chondrichthyes; order Rajiformes; family Rajidae; genus Okamejei; species Okamejei kenojei. The sequence continues at coordinate 7,145,774 of CM069169.1, read as the reverse complement.
TCCTGCTGTGCCACCGTAAGCTGCGAAGCAGCAATGAGTTTTCTAAACAGAGTTGGTTGACATCTGGACATCAGCCTGAGGAGGAGATGGAATCAAAATCAATCGTTACCTTTAGATGGCAATTAGACAGGCTCGAATAGGCTAATATAAGAGAATACTGATCTTACAATAGACAATAGGTGCAGGAGTAGGCCATTCGGCCCTTCGAGCCAGCACCGCCATTCAATGTGGTCATGGCTGATCATCCCCAATCAGTACCCCGTTCCTGCCTTCTCCCCATATCCCCTGATTCCGCTATTTTTAAGAGCGCTATCTAGCTCTCTCTTGAAAGCATCCAGAGAACCTGCCTCCACCGCCCTCTGAGACAGAGAATTCCACAGACTCACCACTCTCTGTGAGAAAAAGTGTTTCCTCGTTTCCGTTCTAAATGGCTTACTCCTTATTCTCAAACTGTGGCCCCTGGTTCTGGACTCCCCCAACATCGGGAACATGTTACCTGCCTCTTGTGTGTCCAAGCCCTTAACAATCTTATATGTTTCAATGAGATCCCCTCTCATCCTTCTAAACTCCAGAGTGTACAAGCCGTGGGCAAATGGAACTAGTGTAGAGACAGTCAAAAAGGTGAGCATGGTTGTGGTGGGCCGAAGGGCCTGTTTCTGCACTGTATGATCTATGACTTAAATCATAAAATAGTTTTTCCTTTATCCACTTTACTGAGGTAGTTTCGTTTCTTGCCTTGCTAGATTTTACATCGATTGGACAGGTTTGGAGGGATATGGACCAAGTACAGGCAGGTGGGACTAGTGTAGCTGGGACACGTTGGCAGGTGTGGGCAAGTTGGGCTGAGGAGCTCGTTTCCACGTTGTCTCGCTCTATGACTCTATTATGTAATATATCTGATAAATACTGGTCGAGAACAGAGATTGCAGCTCAAGTGATAGAGTGGGTATGGAATGATTCAGCGGGACAGGCAGCATCTCTGGAAGAAAAGGAATGGGTGACGTTTTGGGCCCAGACCCTTCTTCAGACTGAGAATCAGGGAAGAGGGAGACACAAGATATATGGAAAGGTAAGGTGTGAAAACATGATATCAAAAGGGACGAAGTTCTAAGGGAATGTAGAATAGATAATTGTTAGCTCGGGGAAGGGAAGGCATATGATGATAATATGTAATCAGGAACAATCAGACTGGTTGGAGAACTAGGATGGGGGAGGGATGGAGAGAGAGGGAAAGCAGTGTTACCTGAAGTTAGAGAAGTCAATATTCATACCGCTGGGTTCTTGGATGTCCCATAGATTGTTAAGGGCTTGGACACACTAGAGGCAGGAAACATGTTCCCGATGTTTGGGGAGTCCAGAATCAGGGGCCAGTTTAAGAGTAAGGAGCAAGCCATTTAGAACGGAGACAAGGAAACACTTTTTCTCACAGAGAGTGGTGAGTCTGTGGAATTCTCTGCCTCAGAGGGCGGTGGAGGCAGGTTCTCTGGATGCTTTCAAGAGAGAGCTTGATAGGGCTCTTAAAAATAGCGGAGTCAGGGGATATGGGGAGAAGGCAGGAACGGGGTACTGATTTGGGGTGATCAGCCACGATCACATTGAATGGCGGTGCTGGCTCGAAGGGCCGAATGGCCTCCTCCTGCACCTATTGCCTATATCTTCTCCAAAGTAGCTGAGGACCACGATTCTGGGCAAGATGAGAGTGGCAGAGATTTGGAAGATTTACCTGTGGGAGGGTGAGTAACTGATGGAAGGTGCACTGGGAAATTGGAATAGAGTGTGATGCCAGTATTGGCCTTCAAGTGGCAGAGGGCGGGTTGGACACACACACACACACACTGTTGTCAGAGTCCGAGAGGTTCCCAGAGTGGAGAGGATGTGGATTTGAAACTCGTGGGCAGCTCGGTTCTTCCTGAAGAAGCCGTCAAGGAGATTGGAACCAATGGCGAGGTTTTTGAGGACCGCCTCTGCCCTTTAGATAGAGTCATAGACTGATACAGTGTGGAAACAGGCCCTTCGGTCCAACTTGCCCATGCTAGCCAACTTGTCCCATCTACACTAATCACATCTGCCTGCTTTTGGTCCATATCCCTCCAAACCTGGCCTATCTGTGTACCTGTCTAGCTGTATCTTAAACATTGGGATAGTCCTAGCCTCAACTGCTCCCTCTGGCAGCTTGTTCCATGCACCCACCGCCCATTGCGAGAAAAAGTTACCCCTCAGATTCCTCTTAAATATTTTCCCCTTCACCGTAAACCTACGCTATTAAATCTTTTCCCCTTCTCTGTAAACCTATAGATATTAAACTGTAGACTTTCCCCTTACTCCCAAAGAAGGGTCTCGACCCAAATCATCTCTCCAGAGATGCTATCTGACCCGCTGAGTTACCCCAGCATTTTGTGCCTATCTGTATGTTCATTGGCTTGGTATAAATGTAAATTGTCCCTAGTGTGTGTCGGATAGACACATCTTGTGTCAATTTTAAGTTTGTCCAACAGTTTGTTTTTGCTCCAGGTTCCTGCATCTGTGGTCTCTTGTGTCTCCTAAGCTTATAATAAACTGGTTTTGCTCCACGGTTTGTAAAGATTTGCACTCTGCCCTATATCGACACCAACATAAAGGAGATTTAACCTCATAAATACTTCTAATGGTGAAATCAGTCAAGACAAAAGTATACTTATAGCATGGAAACAATTCTTCATGTTCTTTGATCTCCATTCCCTTTGTCCAATTTTCACACCCCACACTTCCTTATCGATGTCTCTCCCTCTCCCCTGACACCAGTCTGAAGAAGGGTCTCGACCTGAAACGTCACCCGTTCCTTGTCTCCAGAGATGTTGTCTGTCCCGCTGAGTTACTCCAGCATTGTGTGCCTTATTCTGCTTCGTTTCGCTCCTTCCCCTTACTCCAATAACTGCATCAGGTTCATGAATGGGGGACAGGAATGGATAAAGATGATTGAAAAACAAGAACGCTGCTGGTATCATCAACGTGAATTAAACATGGCACCAACTGAAGGGAATGAACTGAATTAATTTTCAGTTAAACAGCTTTTCCTTTGGGTCGGAGTTGGCCGGCTGTAACACAATGTCACTCCACTAAACCAAAGATCCTATAACGGAGCAAGATAGACCACTCCAGCTAAATGCAGTGGGCTGACGTGTAGTACGCAACGGAACGGAACGTGGGCCTTTTTTTCATCCATTTCCGTTACCGGCCCGACCCGACCCGACTCGCAGTGTAATCAACGTTGCGGGGGAACTGTTTGTGTTAATAAGTTGAAATTCTGAAAATGAGGAGAAGATTTTTACCAAACAACTTTTATTTTTATGAGGATGTTTCCGCATTATTATCCTACGGGATCTTTGGTGCGGAGACGGAAGCCGGTTACGGAAATGGGGCCGGAAATTACCCATGAATCTGCCCATGACCGTACTACGTCTTTTTCGTCGAGCGGACTATCTTGCTCGCTGTAGCATCTTTGCGCTAAACCATCCTACTGCAAGCAGAAAGCAGTCCTGAACTATTATCTACCTCATCGGGGACTCTCAGACTAATTTTGATCAGACTTTGCTGGCTTTACCTTTTGCTCTAAACATTATCCCCTTATCATGGATCTGTACACTGCAGACGGCTCGATTGCAATCACGTATTGTCTTTCTGCTGGCTGGTTAGCACGCAACAAAGGCGATTCACTGCACCTTGGTACATGTGACAATAAACTAAACTGAACTCTGTTCATCTATCCTCAGTCTAGGGAATATTTCCAGCATTCTCCTTTATTGCATGTTTCCAGAAACTGCTGTGTTTGTATCTCCTAGTTTCAGCAATTTTTAATCTTTAATATCATTGTTTCATCTCCCTTTAGTTTCGTTTAGAGGTGCAGCGTTGAAACATGCCCTGCGGCCCACTGCGTCTACTCCGACCACTGATCCCCGCACATTAACAGTACCCTACACACACTATGGACTATTTTACACTTATACCAAGCCAATTAACATACAAACCTGTACATGTTTGGAGTGTGGAAGGAAACCAAAGTTCTTGGAGAAAACCCACACAGGTCACGGGGAGAATGTACAAACTCCGTACAGAATGCACCCCTAGAGACATAGAAAATAGGTGGAGGAGGCCATTTGGCCCTTCGAACCAGCACCGCCATTCATTGTGATCATGGCTGATCATCCACAATCAGTAACCCGTGCCTGCCTTCTCCCCATATCCCTTGATTCCGCTAACCCCTAGAGCTCTATCTAACTCTCTTTTAAATGCATCCAGTGAATTGGCCTCCACTACCCTCTGTGGCAGGGAATTCCATAAATTCACAACTCTCAGGCTGAAAGTTTTTTTCTCATCAGAGTTTTAAACGGCCTCCCCTTTACCCCTTTATCCTTAGACTGCGGCCCCTGGTTCTGGACTCTCCCAACATTGGGAACATTTTTCTTGTATCGAGTTTGTCCAGTCCTTTTATAATTTTATACGTTTCTTTAGGATCCCCTCTTATCCTAAATTCCAGTGAATACGAGCCCAGTCTTTCCAATCTTTCCTCATATGACAGTCCCGCCATCCCGGGGATTAACCTCGTAAACCTACACTGCACTGCCTCAACAGCAAGGATGTCCTTCCTCAAATTAGTCAGGATCGAACCCGTGTCTCGGGCGCTGTAAGTGGTGTAAAGCAGCAACTCTACCGCTGCGCCACTGTGCTGCCCGCACCCCCACATCCTGCCACCCATAAACATTTGTCGACCTCTCGTATCCATCACTGGTCATCCTTGCTCCCCATCCTCTTCAACTGCCCAACCCCCTCACTTCAACTCAAAACAACCTCGTTTTGCTCCCTTTTCCAGTTGTGATCAAGGATCTTCAACTAGAAACGATTACCCAGTTTCATCCTCCATAGATGCTGCCTGACCGGCTGGGTATTTCCAATATTTTCTGTTTTTTCTCTTTCTTACTGGGATTGAACATGGCCTTAAAGAACATCTCCATGTATGTGAAGATTGGCTGGAAGGTAATTTAAACAATAGACACATCCCTCTGGACCTTCCCCTTGAGAGCGCGCACACACATGCACACACACGCACACACACGCGCGCGCACACACAGAGACACACACACACACATACACACGCATAGACACACACACACATGTGCACACACACACACACACACATACACACGCGCACACACACGCACATGCAGTTGCACTACAGAATCTCAATTCTTTGAAAGAAAAAATTAAGTGAAGGGTCTGCCAGAGGTCACAATCTTGAGTTCCAGTGTGGAAATGGGCCCTTCGGCTCACAGACTCCGCGACGACCATCCTACACTCTAGGGCAGACATGTCCAAAGTCCGGCCCCCGGGCCAATTGCGGCCCGTGGACAAATTTTTACCGGCCCGCGGCCTCTATCATGAAATCAATAAATATGCGGCCCGCCAGCACTGTTGACCACAGTATAAAGTACATGTGTACAAAAAGCTATTTTTCATATTTTTCATTTCACCAGAAGATGGCAGTAGCCCTGTGGCCGCACTCTGGCCGCCGTGACCCTTGACCTTGCGTGATCGTTTCAGCCCAGCCCATTTCTAACATGGCGTCTGTAAACAAAAAAAAGGAAAGTGTGACCGCGAGGGCCGCCGCTTCCAGGACAAGTGGAAATTTGAGTATTTTTTCACTGAAATACGAAACAACTGTGTCTGCCTAATTTGCCAAGAGACTGTGGCTGTTTTCAAGGAAGTTGAATAAATTCTTAAATCTCAGTTAATTAATTTTTTTGTGATGGTCAAAATCACAGTTTGAATATGCAGTGATCATTGTTTTGTTTTCAGCACTTTTCCTACAGTGAGCATATAATAGTGAATAATATGTAATGTTTCACATGAACTTAGATATCCTTTATAGTTTTCTTAATTTTTTGTGGTTTGTGATTTCGGTAAAAACCTAAATGTAAAAAAAAAATGTAAAAGTAAAAGTATGCCATTTGTAATTAAAAAAAATCCCAAAAAGTTAATTTGTATTTAATGTTAATGGTTCAAAGAATGTCAGGCTAAATAGTCGGCCCCCACACATTTTCACCTTACCAAATCTGGCCCTCTTTGCAAAAAGTTTGGACACACCCCTGCACTCTAGGGGCAATTTACAGACATCAATTAACCTACAAACCTGCACGTCTTTGAAATGTGGGAGGAAACTGGAGCGCCTCGAGATAACTCACAATATACCAATTTTCAATGGTACAATGAATGAAATATTCCTTCATACAAATGTACACAAAGGGTCGTGGGTGTATGGAACGAGCTGTCAGAGGAGGTAGTTGAGGCTGGGACTATCCCAACATTTAAAAAACAGACAGGTACTGGGATAGGACAGGTTTGGACGGATGTGAACCAAACGTGGGCAGGTGGGACTGGTATACATAGGCTATGTTGGCCGGTTGGCTTGTTTCCATGGTGTATAACTGTAATACATATAATACATTTATATTTCATTGGTATACCGGGCTAAGCACTTTCCAGAAACAACCTTTATTCTTCCCCTCAGCCTTCTCCCAGAAAATGTAGAGTTGAAGTGATCACCATCCCGAATAACTGAAGTCAATGCAGAACAATATCATTTCCGGTGGCGCTATGGAGCCCTAGAGTATAGTGCCAGCCAGCTCTGCAAAAAAAATTGTTTAAAAACGGGGGTTTTAGAAGACTTACCGGCTGTCTGCAACGAGCTGTTTGTAGTTTCCTCACCGAGTGACGTTATCAGACAGCTATGTCGGTTCCACGGAGCCCCACAGATAAGAGTAAAGCTCGAAAGCCGAAACTGGGAGAAGGTCCAAGTGAAGCCTGGGAGTCGACTAGAACTCGATCCAGGAAGATGTGTCGACTAGGACTCGATCCCAGGAAAGATGTGTCCAAGAAATCAGGGACAAAAGTGGAAGGTGAGGAATTGAAATCCTTTATTTTCTCAGCAGATAGTTAAGTTAAAGGAAGAATTAAAGGAAGATATAAGTCAAATAAATAGCTCGATTGATATACAGATGAATCAGATGAAAACTCAACTAATGGAGTTAAAAAAGGAAACAAACACAATTATTGAAAAAAAGGTTAAGAAAATGTCGGATGATTTAAAAGAAGAGTTTTATTGACACGTTTAATGACATGGAGGAAAAGCTGGATAAAAAACTGGAAAGGTTTAAAAAAGACATTAAAAAAGACATTGACAACAGATTTAAACCTATTGAAGAAATGCAGAAACAACAGATGGCTGCAATAAAAGACCTTGAACAGACAGCAGAAGCAAATGCTTTGACTACAGCGAATTTGATTACAGAAAATGAACGTCTGATGAGTAATGCTGACTAAAAACAGCCGAGAAATGTACTGAGCTAGAAGGACATCAGAGAAGGCAAAATCTGAGAATTGTAGGGATTCCTGAGGGTCGAGAGAATATCGACGGCCCTCGAGAGTTCACTGCTAAATTACTCAAAGAAGTCTTATCTCTGGAAGAGATGCCTTTATTAGCTCGTGCTCACAGAGTCAGTAGACGTCAGACTAGACCCGGCGCTCCTCCCAGGCAAATGATCATTAAAGTACAGTTTGATTTTGTTCTGGATGAGAATTATGCGGAAAGCTTCGAAAACTAAAAACTTGACATTTGAAGGTCAAAGGATTAAGTATTTATCGAGACTATCCACCAGAGTCCGCCAGGAAACGAAAAGCATTCAATGAAGCCAAAAGTCTTATGCGTGGAGTAGAAAATCTGAGATACGGTTTGAACTACCCAGCGACTTTACGAGTTTCTTATAAGAAAGTGGAGTACTATTTTTAAGACCCCAAACACAGCATTGGAGTTTGCTCAGCAGTTCAAGACTTGAAGAATAGCTACAAGCAAGTTATACTGACTTTTACCAACTTCAGATACTCAACATGAACTTTTAATATTTACTGAGACTCTTCAAGAGGATATTGGACTTGATGGAATAGACAATGTCGAATGGAATGGAGGGGAATAAAACAAGATTTGACAACGTCATCAGGATATCTGGACATTGATAATTAGTTCTAACATATTAACTAACAAAAATAATTAATACACACATTAAGATTATAATACGGTTTTTTATTATCAGTTTTTCCCACCCTATTTTTTTTATTAATTAGGAATGTCTATTATTACTAATCACTATTACTAATAATTAATAATTAATTTTCCCCTTTTCTGAACTGAATTAATTGTATGTTATTCATCTTTTTATATAGCCTTTGTATTTTTTATGTCTAATATTAGTTAGATTTCTAAGTTAGCTTTTAGATATTGATATTTTTAAAGGAAGAACCTTTTTTTTTATTCTTCCTTTTTTCTCTTTTTCTCTCCCTTCCTGGTTTTTTTTTTTTTTTTAATATTATTATTCCCCCTCCCCCCCCCTTTTTTTACATTATATATATTATACCCCCGTTAAAATATTGTTAAGGAATAGTAATTCCCTAATTTCCAGGAGCTGGTCGTGTTGATAACATCGATGACGGAAGTCGTTAGATTATAGTCATCTTAATATGGCTGGCACAAACTACATCGATTCTAGATGTAGTTCTTTTTTCCTTTACACACAGTACTTCTATTTATTTTCTTTCTATCTTTTATATCTATAGTAATTTTTGGTTTGATTGGAGTAATATAATGTACCAAGGGAGATATATTCATGAGGGGCAAAAAAGAGATTTAAAACTACATCCACTCGGGGTTCAGGTGTAAGGTTGGGTTTATCGCGCTGATCCTTAGATCCTGCAGATCCCCATAAATCTAAAATGCAAGACTTAAAAAGAAATACGGGGAATGAGGGATTAAAATTCTGCAGTTGGAAATGTTAAAGGTATTAATGAACCGATAAAGAGAGGAAAAGTATTGACATACTTAAAGGCAAGTAAAGCTGATGTAATTTACATTCAAGAGACCCATCTAAAAAAAGAGGCGGAAAACAGGTTGAAAAGCTAAATGGATAGATAAAATATATCACTCTTCTTTTACACATAAATCAAGAGGCGTAGCAATATTATTTCGTAAAGGTACTTTATTTAAGCATACATTAACCATAGATGATAAAGATGGTAGATAATATTATTGTGATAGGAGAATTAAATACAGAAAAAGTAATTCTTGTTAATATATATGGACCAAATTTTGATAGTCCATTGTTTTTTAAAAAAGTATTTAATAATATTCCGGAATTTAATACAATATAATTTGATAATTGGTGGAGATTTCAACTGTACATTAGACCCTTACTTAGACAGATCTACAAAACAAAGAAAAAAACAAATCACGTTCTAGTGATTTTGCTAAATGCATATATGCAAACAACCAACATTAAAGATGTTTGGAGAACAGAAAATCCTACAGGACGAGAATATTCTTTTTACTCCCCAGTACATAAAACTTACTCAAGAATAGATTATTTTTTTGGTGGATGCAAAACTTATCTCACTTACTTATGAAGCTAAATATGATAATATAATAATCTCAGATCACGCTCCAGTAACGTTTAAAATTAAAATTAATAATAAAATAGAAAATTTAAGACAGTGGAAATTTAACCCACAAATTTTAAAAAACAAAGCCACTCAGGAATATATCATAACTCAAATTAAAACTTTTTTTGAAATAAATGATTCAACCAGAGATATCGCGTTCTTTTATTGTGGGAAACATTTAAGGCATATCTTCGAGGAAATAATGATTTCTTCACAAGCATTTGACAATAAAAGACTCGGAAAGAACAACAAAGATCTAGAAAAGGAGATTAAGGAATTAGATATACAGAATGCAATAAAACCAGATACGACATTACATAATAAAATTGTTATATTGAAATATAAATTAAATAAAATATATACAGATCAAGTGATAAAATTTTACCAACATACTAAAAACAATTCAGTTTGAATTTGGGGATAAGCCCCCAAAAACTGCTGGCTCGACAATTAAGGAAAATTGAAGCGGAAAAAATTATACATAGGATTAAATCACAAAATGGTGATTTATTAATACAACCTAAAGATATTAATGAAAGATTTATGCAATATTATAAAAATTTATACACTGCTAAAACAACAGTAAGTAAAATAGAAATAGATGCATTTATAAAAAAATGTAACTTGAAAGGACTGGGATTTACAAAATAGAAAATTATTAAATGCTGATATTTCAATAAATGAAATTAAAGAATCTATTAGATCATTAAAAAATGGTAAAAACACCAGGACCTGATGGTATAGGTTTCGGAATTTTATAAAACATTTCATGAATATATAGTTCCATATTTAAAATCACTATATGAACAGATATATACAGAACAGAAGCTTCCAGATACATTGAACGAATCGATTATAACACTCATACCTAAAATAAATAAAGACTTAGACGAACCAGGATCATATAGAGCAATAGCTCTATTAAATACAGATCAAAAGATATATTAACAACAATATTAGCAAAAAGATTGAGTTCAATTGTTGATGAATTAATACATCCGGATCAAAACTGGATTTATACCAAAACGATATTCTTCATATAATCTAAGACGATTGTTTAATATTATATATTCGAAAAGAAGTGATTAAAAAAGATTTAGTAGTTATTTTCGCTTGATGCAGAAAAGGCTTTTGACCAAGTGGAATGGCCCTATTTATTTTCGGTGATGGAAGCTTTTAAATTAGGAGAGGAGTTTATTACTTGGATTAAATTATTATATGCAAATCCAATAGCTAGAATAACAACAAATCGAATGTTATCAATTAAATTTAATTTATCACGAGGTTGTAGGCAAGGTTGCCCTTTATCACCTTTATTGTTTTGCATTAGCAATAGAACCACTTGCTCAGAGGGTAAGACTACACCCGGAAATATATGGATTATGATACCGCCAAATACTAAGAATAAAAATTTCCTTATATGCAGATGATGTATTACTTTATATCACTCAACCAGAAATAAGTATTCGAAATTTGTTAAAAACTAATAACGGAATTCGGATCACTTTCAGGATACAGTATTAATTGGAATAAAAGTGAACTTATGCCTATAACAATGAATAAGTTTACATATATTACAAACAATTTCCTTTTAAGATAACAAATGAAAATATTAAATATCTTGGGATTTTTGTTACAAAAAGATTTTAATTCTCTATTTAAATCTAATTTTCCCCCATTACTAGATAAATTTAAATAAGAATATTTCATACTGGAAAAGTTTAGCCTATTTCGATGATAGGGAAAATTAATGCAATAAAAATGATTTTTCTTCCACAAATTATTATATTTAATTTCAATTAATCCCGATATATCTTCCAAAAATTTTTTTAAAAAAGTAGATTCTTTAATTACGAATTTTATTTTGGGATTATAAGATTCATAGAATAAATAAAAAACATTTAATGTAAGTCTAAAATAAATGGAGGATTAGCGTTACCAAACTTGATGTTTTTATTACTGGGCAGTTAATATTAAAAACATGAATTTTTTGGTTAGGAGAAATAGATAAATAAACCAAATTGGGTTAAGTATGGAAGAAGAAGATTGTTCTCCATTAGAAATTAGCTCTATAATATTTGCTAATATTAATGTAGCTAAGAAAGTTTATAGTGAAAAATCCGATAATAGAAAATGGAATCCGCATATGGAAACAAATAAAGAAAGCATTAAAACTAAAATCTATACCAATAAGTCTTAAGATTGTTAATAATTTTATGTTTAAACCTTCGATTTTGGATAAGGCTTTTTTACAATGGAAAAATAAAGGAATTTCTAAGATGGGTGATCTTTATAAGGAAAATACTTTTCTTTCATTTCAAGAGTTGCAACAAATTTATGGGCTACATAATAAAGAATATTTCAGATATTTACAAATTAGAAACTATGCCTCTGTAAATATATATGAATTTAGAAATAGAAAAATAGAAATTTTAGATGAATGTTTGAATAAACATCCAAATATGGAAAAAATGATATCATAATATATATAAATATTTTACTGGAAAACGATACTCCATCAACAGAAATATACAGAGAATCTTGGGGAAAAGGAATTAGGCCAAATAATAAGACCAGAAATATGGGATGAAAGTTTACAACATATACATTATTGTTCATTAAACGCTAAACAATCTCTTATACAGTTTAAAATATTACATAGATTACATTACTCTAAATCTAAATTACATAATATTTTTCCAAAAATATCTCCAATATGTGACAAATGTCAAATTTCAGAAGCAAATTTGACACATTCATTCACTAACTGCATAAAAATTGTAGAATACTGGAAGGAAATATTTAAAATAATCTCGACTGTTATTAATATAAATATAATCCCTGACCCAAAGCTGATTATACTTGGAATAATTGAAACTGACCAATTAATAACAACGAATCAAAGAACTTTTATTGATTATGGTTTAATAATTGGGAAAAAAATTAATATTAAAATTTTGGAAAGGCCCTGCATTCCCAACAATCAAAATGTGGAATAAAGAAATGTCGGAGACACTTTCATTTGGAGAGATTGAGGCTTGTCCTTATGGATAGGTTAGATCTCTTCAGATGTATTTGGTCTCCATTATATTAAATATTTGCAGGGTCGTAATGGTTCGGCGCGGGAACCTGACTGAGGCCTAGACATTTGAGTGGATGAAGAGATACGTATAATAAATCATGAATATATCTTAAGGACGGATTATTGACGAATATTTTATTCTCCATCAAACCTCTTCTTATTCTTTATTCTATTTCCTAATTTCTCTATTTTCTTATATCTAAATAAAAAATAAAAAAAAAATATATAGAAACACACTAGCTTAATATTAGAATGAATATAAATATCATTAGATTTATAAGAACATTGTTAGTATTATTAGCATTTCCTAGTATTTTATATTTTTAATTATATAAAATTATATGCTTTTAATGGTACAATAATTTTAAATTTAGCGATAAAATAAATATTGTTAACATTAGGAAGAAATAATAAGAATTATTATATAAGATGTACTAACTTTTTGTATCAATAATATCATAAAATTTGGTCTTATTACTTTTAAAATTAGAAATAAAATGATAATTACTAATAGTACGAGTATAATGTCTAATATTGTGAATGTATTAGTAGTATTATGTATCTTTAATTATATAAAATACATAATTCTGAAATCTATAACTAAGGATAATACAGTATAAATATATTATTAGTATGAATCAGTTAATTAGGACTATGTATATTTACTACTGAAATTATAATGTAACTGGTTGTTATTTTGTTTTCTATAATAAATAAATTTAAAAAAAAAAAAAAAAAAAGAACAATATCATTGCAGGAGTATTTTAAAAAGAGTAAATTGTCATCAGCCAACATCATAGCTCCGTGCAGGGGCAAGTGAGGATATTGTCCAATGGGCTTGTGCTTTCCAAACACTGCTTTTGGCATTGTAAGACGTGGTCTGATTTTTCTCCACCGTTGGAAGGTAACTGTACGAGGAATTGCAGGGGACACGGAGCAGGATTCTTGCTTCCACATGGAAGTTGAGCAAAGCCCCGAGGGAGTTGCAGACCTGTCCTGTACAAATTAGCAGCCTCAAAGCAAATCGCCCGGCAGAGCTGGAAACAACTGGATACCGCCCTGAGCTCAAGTCAGTAGTCCCATCAAGCACTGAATTAGTTTAGTTTAGCGTGGAAACAGGCCCTTCGGCCCACCGGGTCCGTGCTGACCAGCGATCATCCACATACTTGTTCTGTCCTGCACACTAGCGACAATCGTACGGTAGCAAATTAACCTGCAAATCTTCGGCGTGTGGGAGGAAACGGGAGCAACCGGAGAAAAGCCACGCGGTCGCAGGGAGAACGTACACGGTCGCAGGGAGAACGTACAAACTCCGTACAGACAGCACCCGGGTCTCTGGCGCTGTAAGGCAGCAACTCTACCGCTGCCGACAGAATTAAATACCAAAACAAGGATTGACCTTGTTTGAAACAAGATATTCACCTCAGGAGATCTTCAAGGCATTCTGCGGCCAATGTGTTTGTCAATGTGTTTACAACTGATGTGGGAAATCCACTGTAACATATTCCAGTTGCCAAACTGTGAGTCATAAATCATTCCAGTTGTAGTGAAATAAAATGGTTTATTGACTTAAAAAAATAATAAATAGTACATGAATTGAGCACTGGAAAAGAACAGGAATGAACAATATATGTAATGTAATAACATTCTTCACAAAGCATCATTTTGTCAGTTGAGTTACAATAAATATTTTTAAAGCACTTTAACCTATTGTGTGGCAGCCTGTGACTGGGAATGTGTCTGTATCTCAGTCGTTTAGTGCTGTGACCTAACGTGTCTGATGCTGACGATTGTCCCGGTGATGTGAGGTGGTGTCGTGACTGGAGCGGGGGGGGGAGAAAGGGGATGAGGGAAGGGGTTGAGGTGAACACTGAGACACTTCAGAGACGGGGGTCCCCGGGGGGGGGGGGGGGGTTGTACACGTCACGGGTTGGCACTGGAGGCAGCTCTGCGGAAACAGTGTTGTGTGTGGTCTGTGAGTCAGAACCGTGTACACTCTAGTGGGCCCCACTCCATCATCATCGACCACGCGAGTGGTAGCGTGCAGGGCACAGCGAGGTGTAACATTACAGCAGAGTCACCAAATGAACCACTGCCACCTGTACCTGGGCTATCACAAGACGAACAGCCTGCTAAAGCCACTCGTGGAGTACTCAGTGTGCAGTTCACGGGGCCCGGACATGAAGCGCACGATCTATTGTCACTGAAACGACCTGGAAACAGAGTTACCGCAATGGCTGCGTCTACTACTAAAGCCCTAAAGGGCCTGTCCCACTTCCACAACCTCTGCCGAGTTTGCCCTTGACTCGTACTCGCAGCATGGTCGTCACGAGGTCGTATGTAGGGCGTAGGTAGGTCGTAGCAGGCCGTGATGTTAGTTGTAGGTACTTGTGGCGACAAGTAGGTCGGGGCGTTTTTCTAGCCTGATGAAAAATGTCCACGAGCAAAAAAGGTAGTGAAAGTGGGACAGGCCCTTAACACTCGTCTTTGGAGCCTCTACACTGAATAAGTTATCACCCCCAACTCAGTTGGGCCCAGGGCACAATACAACCCACACAACTGGGAATTGGGAGGCTGGATTCGGTTCAAAGCCACCAAGCACAAGCCCAACCCCAGCACAGAATCTGGTGCAACTCCAGTAATCGATAGAGCTGGGGTATTGAAACGAGCAAATATCCCGACAACAACACCATCCAAAATAGACACAAAATGCTGGAGTAACTCAGCGGGACAGGCAGCATCCCTGAATGCTCGGTTCGCATTAACCAACCTGATCTCCCGGTGGCTCAGCACTTCAACTCCCCCTCCCATTCCGAATCCGACCTTTCTGTCCTGGGCCTCCTCCATGGCCAGAGTGAACAAATTGGAGAAGCAGCACCTCATATTTCGCTTGGACAGCAATATGAACATTGACCTCTAAATTCAGGTAGTCCTTACTTTCTCCTCCCCTTCCCAACTCTCCCTCAGCCCACTGGCGCCTCCTTTTCCTTTCTTCTTCCTGCCCCCCCCCCCCTCACATCAATCTGAAGAAGGGTTTTGGCCCGAAACGTTGCCTATTTCCTTCACTCCCTAGATGCTGCTGCACCCGCTGAGTTTTTCCAGCATTTTTGTCTACCTTCGATTTCCCAGCATCTGCAGTTCCTTCTTAAGCATCTCTGAATAATAGGAATGGGTGGCGTTTCGGGTCGAGAATGCTGCCTGTCCCGCTGAGTTACTCCAGCATTTTGTGTCTATCTTCGTTGTAAACTAGCATCTGCCGTTCCTTCCTGCACAATAACACAATCACAGCATTTTTCAAAAATGGTCAATTGAGAAAACTCAGTTTCTGCAACAGAATGGGACGGAGATTTCATCTTCGCTTTATGTGACGTTTCGGGAATCCTGACCCATTCCTTCTCTCCAGAGATGCTGCCTGTCCCACTGAGTTACTCCAGCATTTTGTCTCCATCTTCTGCTGTTTAACCTGCTCCCTTTAATCCCGTAGTGAGCAACATATGTCAATTAAAAAAAGAACTGACTTCAAAGAGGGAGATATTTGGAGATGTTTCTTCAATTACAGATTTGAGGTGAGAGTGAATTCCCACTGATTCATTCTCCCTTGCTCACCTGGGTGTGAGTGTGTAGTTTGGGTCTCTCGAGGTAATGTTGACATGACTCTTCCCGTTCATAAATGAGCTGCAATGAGGAGTGTAGGCAACAAAACAGAAAGAGCCAGCCCCGACAACAAACGTGAAACAAATGGAATTAATTGCCACAGACGGCTGCGGAGGCCAAGTCAATGGCTATTTTTAAGACGGAGACTGACAAATTCTTGATTCGTACGGGTGTCAGGGGTTATGGGGAGAAGGCAGGAGAATGGGGTTGAGAGGGAAAGATAGATCAGCCATGATTGAATGGCGGAGTAGAATTGATGGGCCGAACGGCCTAATTCTGCTCCCAGAACCTATAAAAGAAGAAACACGTACAAATAGGCAAGAAACACATACAAGTCATCAGGACAACAGCCATTGTAAGGAGTCACAGATCACAGAACAAATGTTTAGGATGTAGCTGGCTAGTAAGTTGGTGAATACAATAGGTGAGAACACTGGCACTCCAAGAGATTTAGGGAACCATTAAATACCTATAAAAAGAAACAGTCGTTTAATCAAGATAATTAAAAAGGCTAATCATTTGTTGGGTTTTTTTTTGCCCTTATATATGCCCTGAAGTGTTAGAATATAAAAGAGGTGTAGGTTTGCCACTGCTATAGTAAGCCCTTGTGGGATCGCACACTGCGCTAATCCAATTACTACATTGTACAAAAGATAAATGGTGTAAGGTTCACCAGAATACTACCAGAGAGCCAGAGAATTGTGAGTACGCACACATAGCTTGTTTTGCTCTGAGTTGTAGAGCTGAGAAACATCCTGTCACGCTCACAGAGAGCAGTAAATGTTAGCTCAGTTAATAATGAGACTGAATATTCCCTCAGGTGGATGGATGGGGACATCAAACACCGGCAGATGCTGGAAATCTGAGACCAAATCAGGAAACAAACACTAAACTCTGGAGGTACTCAGCGGGTCAGGCAGCGGAGGGGTTGGACAGGACAGGCGATGTTTCGAGGTCGAGACCCGTCCTGATAGAGATCAGGAAAGATGTTTCCAGCTGTTTATTACAGAGGCAAGGCAGGTGGACAAGGCTTAGCACATATGTACGCCGCCACTTTGCTGAAATGGCAACAGAAGACTGAAGGCTTACAATGGTCAATTATCACAGGCCAGCAGAGGAATTCCCACTTTTTGTTTTTGCTTCTTCTTAAGTCCATAAAGTTTAATTATTTAAACAAACATGCGTTAAAAAAATAACAGAAATTGGTTCTGAATTCGAGCCAATGATCCTCAAAACCCAGTCAAAAAAAAAAAAAATTCTATCGTTAAGTTTAAATAATATTTCAAGTTTCTAACTTGTTTCATAGGCTGCGGCATCTTTCCTATCCTGCATATTCTCGAGTGCAAAACCTGGTCTTCTGGAGAGTGGGGTTGCAAGTGTAAATCTCAGCCGCAAGTGATTGATAATGAGAAGGTGTGTAGCAAAGAACTGCAGATGCTGGTTTATTCGAAGAGACACAAAATGCTGGAGTAACTCGGCAGGACAGCTTACAGAAACATATTAAATTCTTTAAGGGACTGGACAGGCTAGATGCAGGAAAAATGTTTTTCATGTTGGGGGAGTCCAGAATCAGGGGAGGTCCCAGTTTCAAGGATAAGGGGTAGGCCATTTGGGATTAAGATGAGGAAAAACTTTTTCACCCAAAGGATTGTGAATCTGTGGAATTCTCTGCCACAGAAGGCAGTGGAGGCAAATTCACTGGATGTATTCAAGAGAGAGTTGTAGATAGCTCTGAGGGCTAACGGAATCAAGGGATTTGGGGAGAAAGTGGGAACAGGGTACTGATTTAGGATGATCAGCCATGATCATATTGAAGGGAGACACAAAATGCTGGAGTAACTCAGCGGGACAGGCAGCATCTGGAGAGAAGGAATGGGTGATGTTCCGGGTCGAGATACTTCTTCAGACTGATGCCAGGGGAGTGTGCGGTGCTGGCTCGAAGAGCCAAATGGTCGCCTCCTGCACCTATTTTCTATGTTTCTATGATGTGACTCCAACTGGGATGCATCGCGTGTACTGAGTCATGGTGTAGCACTGGCTGGGAACAACGAGACCAGGCTCTTTATAACCCGAGAAGACACAGAGTGCTGGAGTAACTCAGCGGGTGCAGGCAGCATCTCTGGGGAACGCGGACCAGCGAAGTTTCGGGACTATTCGAAGTCTTGGCACCATGTTCAGTACCAACACTGTGGGCTGAAGGGCCTGTTCCTGTGCTGTACTCTTCTACGCTCTGATCGATTTCCACCAGCTCTTCTAGCTTTCTTCCCCCGTATAACCAGTGCGACTTGAAACGTCACCTGTCCACGCTCTCCGCAGATGCTGCCTGACCCGCTGAGGTACTCCAGCACTTTTGTAAACCAGCATCTGCAGTTCCTCGCACCTTCATCTTCTCGGTAAGTTTGCAAGAAAACGTCAGGACTTCTTTTGCAATTCCTCGTCTCCACATGCTCTTTAAGTACCTTGGTTTACATACCAGGAATGGAGGGAGGGTCTACTGTTCCAGCCACCTGCCTCACGCACGGCCTTGCGGGTCTGTCGTCTGCACACCGAGTCCGGGGGGGGGGGGGGGGGGGGGGGTAGGTTACACCCAGTCACGGGCCTGGCCCCGGCAAGCTGAGACCCAGAGGGCCGTGACAGTCCGTCCGCGGCCACCTTCCCTTCAGTTCAACACCAGACAGCGTGGGCACCGAGCACGGCAACACGGGAAAAACGCCCCGACGTTTACAGGAGAGCGCTGGCAACAAACATCAAGCGTCACGCGTGTTCAGACGGGTGATTGGAGATTTGGGTGCTGTCTGGATACTTCATGGCTTGAGGAAAGAACCAGGCTGGGAATTAGTGCACTGTGTCTCTCTCCAAAGGTCTTTGCCAAGTGGCTCCAGGCGGCCCCTCTCTCTGTCGCAGCCTCCCCCAGCTCCAGGAGTCGGGTTGATCCACCACACGGTCTGTCCACACATTGGGATAAACGCAGAGCCACACAAGCCCTTGGCCGGCGAGAGCAGGAGAGGTGGTCGGGTAATCTGACGGCAGGACCGGGCCCCACCAGGCAGCAGCGGCAACGAAACACGGGCAGGAAACGGAGGCCACGAGAGGCTGCAGGTGCAGGAAAATATTGAGCAAAAAAAGGATCAAAAATGGCTCAGCGGGTCCAGACAGCGTCTGTGGAGGGAAGCGGGGCCGTGACGTTTCAGGTCAGGAGGACCCTTCTTCAGAATTGATATAAATTTTGTATATGAATACACGGAATTGCTTCTGTTCAGTGGCAACGTTGATTGACATTAAAATCGTGACATTAACAAAATGTTTAACATTGAAGGGGTTTCAGGAGATACATGGTCCCTCGATGTGATGGTTATGTGGGTGGCAACTTGAGCTCACTGTGCGTGGGGCCAGGATGGACCGCCCTGGGATCTCCTCTCCTGCTGCCGTTGGAGGTGAGTTGGGGCCCCAGCGTCCGACTCTCAGGAACAGGATGGGAGAGAGACCGTCCCACATTCATCCACCTCCGACCCTGAGAGGGAGAAAGTGTGAGCGAGGGAGGGGAGGAATGTGTAAGGAGAAAAACTAGAGAGGAAGCTGACTTAGAATGGGAGGAGATAGAGCGCGGGGATGGAGAGAGTGCGGTAAGGTTAGAGATGGATACAAGGAGCAGTGAGAGTGAGTGTGTGGGAGGGGGTCAACGTAATTCGGGTAAATGGCTAAGGGGAGTGAGAGGGCAGAGAGGAGGATCAGGGGGGGAGACAATGGAGGGTGGTAGGAGAGAGAGAATGGGAGGTGAGAGAGAGAATGTGAGGAGGAAAATAGGAGGTGTGGTAGGTGTTGGAGAGGTGGGCAGAAGATTAAAGGGCTGCAGGGAAAGAGGGAGAGAGTGCGTCATGTGAGAAAGAGCAGGGGATGATAAGAGGCAAAACAATGAGGTCGGAGAGGGAGTGGGGAGGGAGTGGACAAGAATGGAGAAAAGGCAAGTACTCAGCAGGCCAGGCAGGGAGGGGGTTGGAAGATTGTTAACTTATCTTGGTTCCGCCCTGTTCCAAACCAATGCAATCAAACCTGGAGTGCACCATCAAATAAGATCAATTAGAACAAAGGTCATCTTAAACAACTTTAGGCTGATGCAAAAAAAAACGACATATGCAAGAAGAAGAAGGGCCATGAGCATCTGTGAGGGACTGGGACAGATGTCGTGTTGGGTCGAAACCCTTTCTCTCGAGGCCGCGGAGCCGGATGAGGGGGACAAGGCGCAGAGCTGGAGAGGAAAACGGGGGAAGAGAGCAGTGGGCGAGTCATTGTGGGAGAGAGGTCGGAAACATAAAACTGGATCCCCTGAGATGAACAAGGTTTAGCTTTTGAAGCAAATTAGCTGGGGCCGCTGCGATGTGTGAATAGAAGGGGAGAAGGCAACAAGGAGTGAACTTCGTCCCACGGGCACGCGTTCGTCGATGGCTATGGCTGCCTGGGGGTTCAGTGTCTCGGGCCCACTGTGATGTGAGCGCTGATGATGCCACGTCAAAGCCGTGCTCAGCCCTTCCGGAGGCGGTGACCTGACCTCAGCGCCGTGCCTCATTGCCGCCCCTCAGATGGCGCTTGAGGTAAGATTCTTTTTTTTTTTTTTGGTCAGTTTCGTTTTTATGTCATAATCAAGTTTCTTTCTCAAATAAGGAAAAAAAAATAAAAAAATCATAAGTTCTGGTCCTCAGGGACGACACTTTTACAGAAGTCACTCAATGATGTCTAAAGATCTTGGGGGATTGGGTCGATGGGTAGTGATTGTATCCTTCGTTGGTCTTTCCCGATGGCCTTCATTACTTTCCATGTTTTCTGTACCGTTGTTTTTTATCTCTAAATGCTACCACAATTGGAATAATTTGAATTGTAAAACAGATTTTTTCTTCAGGAATGTCTAATAAGCTCCGTGAAGAAAGCTACTGGTATGATTGGTGTTAAACCATTGCTAAAATTAATCTCATCAAGTAATTAAAGGCTAGTACTAAATCTAGGATCTGGTACAATTCAACAAAAAGTCACTGTCTACAAAGTTGTTCTATCTGTCTATTACTGGGACTCGTCTGCTTGGCTGCAGAGTGGTTGCTTGAACTACAGAGGGTGGGAGGGAAGGGGGAGGGAGGTGGGGGAGAGGGAAGGGAGGGGTGGGGAGGGAGGGAGGGGTGGGGGGAGAAGGGAGGGGTGGGGTGGGGAGTGGAGGAGGGGACGAAGTGGGGGAGGGCCGGGAGTGGGAGGAGGGGGGAGAGAAAGGGAGGGAGGGGGAGTGTGCGGAGGGGGAGGGCGGAGAGTGGGGGGAGGGAGGGGGGAGAGGGGGTGGGGGAGTGGGAGGGAGGGAGGGGGGGAGAAGAGAGAGGGGGGATAGAGGGAGGGGGAGGGGGGGAGAGAGGGAGTGGAGGGGGTGAGGGAAGGGGGGGTGGGGGGGAGGGTGGGTCAGGAGTGGGGGGAGGAGAGGAGGGAGGGCGGGAGTGGGGGGGTAAAGGAGGGGTGGTGGGAGGGGATAGGAGGGGGAAGGGGGGGAGAGAGGAGGGTGGGGGGGATGGGGGGTGGGGGGAGGGGGAAGGAGGGGGTGGGGTGAGAGGAGGAGAGGGTGGGGAGAGAGGGGAGGGATGGGGAGAGAGAGGGGAGTGAGGGGGGAGGGAGGAGGGGGTGTGCGGGAGAGGGGGAGGTGGGTGGGGGGTGGGGGGGTGGGGGGAGGGTGAGGACGGGGAGAGGGATGTGGGTGGGGGGTTGGGGAGGAGGGAGGGGGAAGGAGGGGGTGGGGAGGAGAGGGGAGGTGGTGGAGATGAGAGGAGGGGTGGGTGGGAGAGGAGGGGGTGGAGGGAAGAGGGGGTGGGGAGAGAGGGGAGGGTGGGGAGATTGGGGAGGGGGGGGGGAAGGGTGGGGGGTGGGTAGAGGGGGGGGTGGGAGGTCGGGGGGGGGGAGGGGGTGGGTAGGGAAGTGATGATAAGAGGCGGCCCTCTCTGTTAATGGATGGCTGTCCTAGCAGGTTGCGCTCTGCCATGCTCGATGATGGCGGTTTGTTGTAAAACTGAAGTAATATGGGTTGGGGGTCTGGATGCTGAAGGCTCTCTGCGCCCTCATGCGCCGCACGGTCTGGTAGACGTTTGAGCGTGCATGCCCCACAATCCACCACCCGTGAGAGAGGCAGATCTATGTCCCAAGGTTTGCAGAAGGTCTGCCTGGCGGTGGGAGGGGGGCAGCGTTATAGATCTAAACCAGCATCTGCAGTTCCATACAGTCACAGAGTGAGACAGCGTGGAAACAGGCCCTGCGACCCAACTTGCCCACACCGGCAAACGTGTCCCAGCTACACTCATCCCACCTGCCCGCATTTGGTCCATATCTCTCCAAACCTGCCCTATCCATAGTTAGTTTTGTTTATTATACTATGTTCTGTTGTGCTGAAGCAAAGCCAGAATTTCACTGCCCTATCAGGGACACATGACAATAAACTCACTTGAACTTGTACAATAAAAAGCTTTTTTGTCACGTGCTATCCAGTCAACGGAGAAGGTTCGATTCCGACTACGGTTGCTGTCTGTTTGGAGTTTGTACGCTCTCCCTGTGACCTTGTTGGTTTTCTCCAGGTGCTCTGGTTTCCTCCCATACTCCAAACACATACAGATTTGTAGGCTAATTGGTTTCAGTAAAATTGGAAGATGTCCTCAGTGAGTGTAGGTTAGTGCTAGTGTATAGGATGATCGCCTGTCGGGCACGGACTCGGTGGGCTGAAGGGGCCTGTTTTTGCGCTGTAATCTCGATAGTAAACTAAACATGCACATTATCAACTTGCACCCACAAGGACTTTAGAGACAGAGGCAAGAACAGGCCCTTCAGCCACAGAGTCCGTGCCAACCAGAGATCAACCTGTACACTAACATACACACACTAGGGATAATTGCACGACTTACCAAAGCCAATAAATCTACAAATATGTGCGTCTTTGGAGCGTGGGAGGAAACCGGAGGACCAGGAGAAAACCCACACGGTCACATTGAGAACGTACAAACTCCGTACAGACAGCATCTGTGGTCAGGATCAAACCCGGGTCTCTGGCGCTGTGAGGCAGCTGCTCTACCGCCGTTACAGTCACTCTTGTACAGTGCTATCCGGTCACAGTGCGAACTCCATCATCAAGTTCGCTGACGACACCACTGTAGTGGGACGTATCACTGATGGGGATGAGTCGGAGTACAGAAGAGAGATCGAGCGACTGTCCATATGGTGCCAGCACAATAACCTGGCCCTCAACACCAGCAAAACCAAGGAACTGATTGTGGACTTTGGAAGGAGTAGGATGGGGACCCACAGTCCTGTTTATATCAACGGGTCGATGGTTGAAAGGATCAAGAGCTTCAAATTCCTGGGCGTGCACATCTGTGAAGATCTTTCCTGGTCCGAGAAAACACTGATGCAATTATTAAGAAAGTTCATCAGCGCCTCTACTTCCTGAGAAGATTACGGAGAGTCGGTTCTGTCAAGGAGGACTCTCTCTAACTTCTACAGGTGCACAGTAGAGAGCTTGCTGATGGTTTGCATCGTGGCTTGGTTCGGCAACTTGAGTGCCCTGGAGAGGAAAAGACTACAAAAAGTAGTAAACACTGCCCAGTCCATCATCGGCTCTGACCTTCCTTCCATCGAGGGGATCTACCACAGTCGCTGCCTCAACAAGGCTGACAGCATCATCAAGGACCCACACCACCCTGGCCACACACTCATCTCCCTGCTACCTTCGGGTAGAAGGTACAGGAGCCTGAGAACTGCAACGACCCGGTTCAGGAATAGCTACTTCCCCACAGCCATCAGGCTATTAAACCTGGCTCGGACAAAACTCTGAACATTAATACCCCTCCATCTGTTATTTGCACTTTATTAATTTATTAATTGTGTGTATTTAAGTCTATAATTGTAGTCAATGCCTACTATGTTCTGTTGTGCTAAGCAAAGAAAGAATTTCATTGTCCTGTCAGGGACACATGACAATAAACTCTTTTGACTTTGACTTGACTTTGAGTCAGCAGAAAGACTAGACATGATTACAATCAAGCCGTCCGGTGCAGTATAATACAGGTACATTATAATGGTGAGACCAAGAGCAGGCTCGGCGATCCTTTCACTGAACACCTCCACTCAGTCCGCCTTAACCTACCTGATCTCCTGGTTGCTCTACACTTTAGCTCCCCCTCCCATTCCCAATCTGTCCTTTCTGTCCTGGGCCTCCTCGATTGTCAGAGTGAGGCCCAGCGCAAATTGGAGGAGCAGCGCCTCATATTTTGCTTGGGCAGCTTACACCCCAGCGGTGTGAACATTGACTTCTCTCACTTCAAATAGCCCTTGCTCTCCCGCTCTCTCCATCCCCTCCCCCTTCCCAGTTTTCCCGCCAGTCTTACTGTCTCTGACTACATTCTATCTCTGTCCCGCCCACTCCCCTGACATCAGTCTGAAGAAGGGTCTCGACCCGAAACGTCACCCATTCCTTCTCTCCAGAGATGCTGCCTGTCCCGCTGAGTTACTTCTGCATTTTGTGTCTACTTTTGATTTAAACCAGCATCTGCAGTTCTTTCCTACACATAATAATGGGAATATCATTTAGTGCATGTAGAATAATTAATATATTAAATTCTTATTTATTATCTATGTGTACTTTGTTTACAGGCCAGTTACGCTGCTGTAAGTAAGAATTCCGATGTTCTGTTGTATGGGAGTCTGAAAACGATGACCTCTAGCTGAAAGATTAGCTATTTCCCACCAAACATCACTATCAAACACTAATTAAACCTCAAACTGTCTCGGTTGCACTGGGGACTGATTTGATTTTGCACTAATAGTGTTTATTTAATTTACTGAGTGGTTGATTTGTTTGTATTATGTTGTTTACGGAGTATTGTGTTTACAGACCGTTATGCTGCTGCAAGTAAGAATATCATGGATGAAATTTAGCACGTATGACGATTAGAACAAAGCTAATGCAGCACAAGAACAGGCCCTTCTGCCCACATTGCCTGTGCCAAACATGATGCAAAGACCATCACTTATCTGCCTGCACAGAACCCACAACCTCCACTTATCTGCCTGCATGTCCAGGTGTCATGGAGCGATACTGTGTGGAAACAGGCCATTCGGCCCAACTTGCCCACACCAGCCAACATGTCCCAGCTACACTAGTCCCACCGGCCCCAATCTAGGGTTGCCAACTGTCCCGTATTAGCCGGGACATCCCTATTTTGGGCTAAATTGGTTTGTCCCGTACAGGACCGCCCTAGTCCCGTATTTGACTGCTACTACTCGGGTCGAGGGGACTGCCGGGTCGGAGCGCCACGTCCGGCCCCGCCTCACCCGTCCCGACGTAGTGCAGCCCATGGAGTGCAGCAGCAGCAGCAGCGCGCTCGCCCGTGGCCCCGTCGGTCGGGAGCCTGGCCAGCTGTCCAACCTTCGGACCTTCGCTTACCGCCGACTCCACCACCCTTCCTTCTCGTGGCCGATCATCGGTTCATGAGTTGGATGGCGTGCTCCTCTGCTGGCCCGCGTGGCTGGGCTTTGCGTGCAGTCCAGCACCCGGGCCAACTCATCATTCACCCAGCCACGGCAGAGTCGGTCAACGAATTGCCTTTGTTCATTATTTGGGAGTGAGAAAGTTGGCAACCCTACCCCTATCC
Source organism: Okamejei kenojei (assembly GCA_035221665.1). Lineage (NCBI taxonomy): Eukaryota > Metazoa > Chordata > Chondrichthyes > Rajiformes > Rajidae > Okamejei > Okamejei kenojei. The sequence goes on along the minus strand of CM069169.1, from coordinate 7,119,860 downwards.
CACCAAACTTGTCCTATCCATGTACCTGTCTGTTTCTTAAACGATGAGATAGTCCCAGCTTCAACTACCTCCTCTGGCAGCGCGTTCCATACACCCACCGCCCATTGTGTGAAAAAGTGCAAAATATCACTAACGTATCTGCTTCACCCACCACCCACTGTGTAAAAAACTAGCCCCACGCACCTCCTTTAAACTTTACCCCTCTAACCATAAACCTACGTTCCCTAGTATTTGATTTTTCCATCCTGGGTAAAAGAATCTGACTGTCTACCCTATCCATGCCTCTCATAACTTTACATACGTCTATATCGGGAAACATTCTTGACTCTCAAGCTGGCAGACGCAAGAAACTGCAGATGCTGCTTTACAAATAAAGGCACAAAGTGCTGGAGTAACTCAGTGGGTCAGGCAGCATCTCTGGAGATCGTGGCTGGGTGACTCGGTCAGAGGTGGCGCTATCGAGCCAGTGTTAGTGACAGGTATTCGGGCTGCCACCCAGTGGCAGGTGAGGGTAGTGCTGCTGAGTTCAGATCTACATCGGTGAGACCAAGCGGAGGCTTGGCGATCGTTTCGCCGAACACCTCCGCTCGGTCAGCAATAACCAACCTGATCACCCAGTGGCTCAGCATTTCAACTCCCCCTCCCATTCCGAATCCGACCTTTCTGTCCCGGGCCTCCTCCAAGGCCAGAGTGAGCACCACCGGAAATTGGAGGAGCAGCACCTCATATTTCGCTTGGGCTTTTACCCCAATGGAACATTGACTTCTCTAATTTCCGGTAGCCCTTATTGTCTTCTCAGCTCTCCCTCAGCCCTCTGGCTCCTTCTCTTCCTTTCTTCTCCCCCCCCCCCCCCCCCTCAACCCTACATCAGTCTGAAGAAGGGTTTCGGCCCGAAACGTTGCCTATTTCCTTCGCTCCCTAGATGCTGCTGCACCCGCTGAGTTTCTCCAGCACGCTTGTCTACCTTCAGTTTGGACATATATAGTCACACAGCGCAGAAACAGGCCCTTCAGCCCACCGAGTCTGTGCCGACCATCAGCCATTCCCCCCATTTTACCAATATCACACAGGGGCAATTTGCAGTAGCCAATTCACGTCTTTGGGGTGCGGGAGGAAACTGGAGCACCCGCGGAGAAAATACTAGACACAATGAGAGAACATGCAAACTCCACACAGACTGTCTGTGACCACGTGGGTTTTCTCCAGGTGCTCTGTTTTCCTCCCACATCCCAAAGACGTGCAGGTTTGTAGGTTGATTGGCTTTGGTAACAGTGTAACTTGTCCGTAGTGTGAAAGATAGCACTAGTGTACAGGATGATCACTCCAGATATGGCCTCACCAGTGTCTTGTACAACTGTGACATAATGTCTCAACTTCCACACTGAATAGTCTTACTGATGAAGGCCAATGTGCCGAGAGCCTTCTCGACCACCGTTTCTACCTGTGACGCCCCTTTCATGGAACTATGTACCTGTATTCCTAGATCCCTCTGCTCTACACACTCCCCAGAGCCCTGCTATTCACTGTGTAGGTCCTGCCCCAGTTAGACTTCCCAAAATGTAATTGAGTTTCTCCAGCATTTTTGTCTGCCTTCGATTTTGCAGTGCTGGCTCGAAGGGCCAAATGGCCTACTCCTGCTCCTATTGTCTATTGTCTATTGGAACACTTACATATATTAAACTCCATTAACCATTCCTTAGCCCCACTTGCCCAACTGATCAAGTTGCTTCTGCAACTTTTGTCATGCTATCTGCGTTAACACCCACTTTTGTGTCATCTGCAAACTTACTAAAGAGGGCTTCTACATCCTCATCCAGATTGTTGATAAAAAAACGCAAACAGCAAAGGCCTCAGCACCGGACCCTGAGACACACCATTAATCTCAAGTGTGAAAAAACAACCTTCCTCCACCGCCCTCTGCTTCCTTTCATGAAGCCAATTCTCTATTCAGTCAGCCAGATCTCCCTGGAACCCGGGCCATCTCACCTTCCAGAGCAACCCACCAAGTGGAACCTTATCAAACGTCTTGCTGAAGTCCACACAGACGTCCACTGCTTTGCCCTCATCAACCTTTTTAGTTACTTCTTCAAAAAAACCTCAATCAGATTTGTGAGACAAGATGTCCCAAAATACAATGCCGACTATCCCCTGATTACCCCCTGTATGTCCAAATGCATATCTATCTTGTCCCTCAGAATACTCTCCAGTGACTTGCCTGCCATGGAAGGTAGACAAAAATGCTGGAGAAACTCAGGGGGTGAGGCAGCATCTATGCACCCTTCGGAGGGTCTGGACCCGAAACATCACCTATTCCTTCGCTCCATAGATGCTGCGTCACCCGCTGAGTTTCTCCAGCATTTTTGTCTACCTTCGATTTTTCCAGCATCTTTAGTTCCTTCTTAAACATTTTGCCTACCACAGATGTTAGGCTCACTGGTCTATAGTTCCCAGGCCTTTCCTTGCTTGCCCTTCTCACATAGAGGTACAACATTAGCCGCCTTCTAGTCTTCCGGCACCTCATCCGTATCTAATGATAATTCACATATCACAGCTAGAACACCTGCGATTTCTTCTCCAGCTATTCTTCCCACAGTGTCCTCGGATGTATCTGATCAAGAAAGGCCGAGCACAGAGACAGGCCATTCGGCCAACAATGTTTGTGCTGTACATGAAACCGAGATCAACTCTCCCCTTATCCTCCATTCCCTGTACATCCATGAGCCGATCAAAAAGTCTCTTAAACGCCTCTATCATATCTTCCTCCATCATGACTCCTGGCCATGCATTCCAGGCACTCACCACTTTCTGTGTGAAAGAACTTGCTCTGCATATCTCCTTTAATGGGGAAAGGGGAGAGAGTGGGACATGGTATTGAGGGATTTTCTACGACAACATAGTCTTGTTGTCAAGAGGAGGGATTGACATTCAGCAGTCTCAACACTCGACACTAGGGGGCAGTCTCGCACCGACGCACTGAGTGCTCCCGTCACACTGTTGTGGGTGCACAGGGAGAGACAGGGGGAGAGAGACGGGGAGGGGGGGGGGGGGGGGGGGAGAGACAGGGGGAGATAGACACAGACACCTCTGTTGCCAGCAACTCATCACGTGGACAGCGAGCAAAACATAAACTTGAGCGCTCAAAGTTTAAACATCTATTTAAACTGCTTACATGTTGCGGCTGTTTGCAATTGTGTGCACCAGCTCTGTTATGTTTTAATCTTGGTTGCCTTGCTGAAGTGGTGTGTGCACGCGCGCATGTGCTTGTGTGTGTGTGTGCGTGCGTGTGTGTGCATGTGAAAATGTGTGTGCGTGTGTGTGTGTGTGTGTGCATGTGAAAATGTGTGTTCGTGTGTGTGCGTGTGCGTGTGCGTGCGTGTGCGTGTGTGTGTGTGTGTGTGTGTGTGTGTGTGTGTGTGTGTGTGTGTGAATGTGTGTTTAGAGATACTTAATTGCAATATATTACAAATCAGTTTAAACTTATTTAATTGTGATTTTTGTTAACTGCGTTGCCTTGTTTAGTTTATTTTAGTTTAGAGACACAGCGTGGGAACAAGGCCCTCGGCCAGTCGAGACTGCGGCAACCAGCGATCACCCCGTACACCAGCCCACACACCAGGGATGATTTACAGCTTTACCGAAGCCAATTAACCTACAAACCAGGACATTTTATGGAGTGTGGGAGGAAACCGGAGCCCCCGGAGACAACCCGCGCGATCACGGGGGGAACATACAAACTCTGCACAGACAGCACCCGTGGTCAGGATGGCGCCCGGGTCGCTGGCGCTTGAGGCAGCAGCTCTACCGCTGAGCCACCGAGCATTCGTTGCGGAGCAGCATCACAAAAAATAAATCAGACCTTGGTGATCCGAGTTTCTCAGAAATTGAATGTTTTGCACCGACACGAGAATCAGCTGCTCTCTCTCTCTCTCTGCCATTGGGGCCTGGCTTTGACAAAGCTGACACATTTACTCAGAAACAGTCCTCAAAGTGATTTTTGAAGAGAAAAAAAACATTCTATTTCCAAGAAGTAGCTGGCGGTCCGTGCCAAATATCCGATAGCAGGGAGCTTTACTGGAACAGCAGACTGGTGCTGGTATTAGCGAGGTCTGCTGTTGCCCAAGGCCTAACCTAACCTTGGGAACTTAAACCACAGAAGAGCAGCAAATGTCAATTTGATCAGTCTTATCAGAGCAATAATTAGCCAATTCAGCCAACGTAGGAGCAGAGAAACGGGGCAAGCTTTATAAAAGGTAATAGTAGGGTCTCGACCCGAAACGTCACCTATTCCTTCGCTCCATAGATGCTGCCTCACCCGCTGAGTTTCTCCAGCATTTTTGTCTACCTTCGATTTTTCCAGCATCTGCAGTTCCTTCTTAAACAAGGTTTTAATACACTTTGTGTATTAAAACGACCAGGGTTGTGAGTCTTGGAGACGTGAATTTTCCGTATTGCTAGTTTGATAGTTTTAGTTTATTGTTAAGGTGGTGCAGCGGTGGAGGTGCTGCCTCACAGCGCCAGAGACCCGGGTTCGTTCCTGACTCCGGATGCGGTCTGTACGGAGTTTGTATGTTCTCCCCGTGACCTGCGTGGGTTTTCTCCAGGATCTCCGGTTCCCTCCCACACTCCAAAGACGTACGTGTTTGTTGGCTCATTGGCTTGGTATAAATGTAAATTGTCCCCAGTTTGTGTAGGATAGCATTAGTGTGCGGGGATCGCTGGTCGGCACGGATTCGGTGGGCCGAAGGGCCTGTTTCCCCGCTGTATCTCTATCCCAAAAACTAAACTGGATGCATTAGTGATAATCTTTCAAAACTCTTTAGATTCTGGGAGTAGTTCCTGAGGATTGGCGGGTAGCAAATGTAACCCCTCTTTTTAAGAAGGGAGGGAGAGGGAAAACGGGGAATTACAGACCAGTTAGTCTAACATCGGTAGTGGGGAAACTGCTAGAGTCAGTTATTAAAGATGGGATAGCAGCACATTTGGAAAGTGGTGAAATCATTGGACAAAGTCAGCATGGATTTACAAAAGGTAAATCATGTCTGACGAATCTTGTGGAATTTTTCGAGGATGTAACTAGTAGCGTGGATAAGGGAGAACCAGTGGATGTGGTATATCTGGACTTCCAGAAGGCTTTCGACAAGGTCCCACATAAGAGATTAGTATACAAACTTAAAGCATACGGTATTAGGGGTTCAGTATTGATGTGGATAGAGAACTGGCTGGCAAACAGGAAGCAAAGAGTAGGAGTAAACGGGTCCTTTTCACAATGGCAGAGATGCCAACCCTAAATTTAGTTCACAGTAACATTTAAACCCATTTGTCCGTAACAAATGGGGTTAAATGCATTTCTCTCCGTAACACTCACCTGGGGTTGTTGCCGGCGGCTATGCGCCTGCGCACTGGTGCAGATCAGGGGCTGCCGGCGGGCGGGTGCGGCACATGCGCACTTGGCATGGTTGCCGGCGGGTCTGCGCCTGCGCACTGGGTGGGAGGCCCGGTGATGGGGCTGCCGCGAGCGGCCGGCTGGCGGCAAGAAAGTGCCGCTGATCGCGCGGGCCGGCGCCGCCCGGGCTCTGGGCGGGCGTGGCGTGGCTCGAAATCGCGCCAGGCCCGGCAACCCTCCCCCACTGCGCACGCGCGGCCACTGTGGCCCGGCAACCCTCCCCCACTGCGCACGCGCGGTCACTAGGGCCCGGCAACCCTCCCCCACTGCGCACGCGCGGTCACTAGGGCCCGGCAAAATGCCGCTGATCGCGCGGGCCGGCAAAACCGGGGACACATGGCGCCGGCGTTCTCACGGGAGGAACACCGGCGCGGCGGTGTTCCGTAACAGCATGTTTGGCTGCCGGAACACGTTAAAAAGTTATTTCGCCGGGAAAAAATACGGCGAATCCGGGACACTTGGCATCTCTGCAATGGCAGGCAGTGACTAGTGGGGTACCGCAGGGCTCAGTGCTGGGACCCAGCTATTTACAATATATATTAATGATCTGGATGAGGGAATTGAGGCAATATCTCCAAGTTTGCGGATGACACTAAGCTGGGGGGCAGTGTTAGCTGTGAGGAGGATGCTAGGAGACTGCAAGGTGACTTGGATAGGCTGGGTGAGTGGGCAATGTTTGGCAGATGCAGTATAATGTGGATAAATGTGAGGTTATCCACTTTGGTGGCAAAAACAGGAAAGCAGACTATTATTTAAATGGTGGCCGATTAGGAAAAGGGGAGATGCAGCGAGACCTGGGTGTCATGGTACACCAGTCATTGAAAAGTAGGCATGCAGGTGCACCAGGCAGTGAAAAAAGCGAATGGTATGTTAGCTTTCATAGCAAAAGGATTTGAGTACAGGAGCAGGGAGGTTCTACTTCAGTTGTACAGGGTCTTGGTGAGACCACACCTGGAGTATTGCGTACAGTTTTGGTCTCCAAATCTGAGGAAGGACATTATTGCCATAGAGGGAGTGCAGAGAAGGTTCACCAGACTGATTCCTGGGATGTCAGTACTGTCTTATGAAGAAAGACTGGATAGACTCGGTTTATACTCTCTGGAATTTAGGAGATTGAGAGGGGATCTTATAGAAACTTACAAAATTCTTAAGGGTTAGGCTAGATGCAGGAAGATTGTTCCGATGTTGGGGAAGTCCAGGACAAGGGGTCACAGCTTAAGGATAAGGGGGAAATCCTTTAAGACCGAGATGAGAAAGACTTTTTTCACACAGAGAGTGGTGAGTCTCTGGAACTCTCTGCCACAGAGGGTAGTTGAGGCCAGTTCATTGGCTATATTTAAGAGTGAGTTGGATGTGGCCTTGTGGCTAAGGGGATCAGAGGGTATGGAGAGAAGGCAGGTACGGGATACTGAGTTGGATGATCAGCCATGATCATATTGAATGGCGGTGCAGGCTCGAAGGGCTGAATGGCCTACTCCTGCACCTAATTTCTATGTTTCTATGTTTTCTAAACTGCAGATGCTGGTTTAAACCGTAGATAGGCACAAAAAGCTAGAGTAACTCATTGGGACAGGCAGCATCTCTGTGTGCGCGGGTCACTGGTTAATGTGGGCGGTGGGCAGAAGGGCCTGTTTCCACACTGCATCTCTAAACTAAACAGTACAATGGAAAACTTTTTTGTTGCGTGCTATCCAGTCAGCGAAAGGACTACACATGGTTATCGCTGTCCACAGTGTGCAGAAACAGGGTAAGGGTATAACGTTCGGTACAAGATAAAGTCCAGTAAGGTCCAATAAACGATAGTGCGAAGGTCTCCAATGAGGTAGACGGGAGGTCAGGACCATTCTCTAGTTGGTGAGAGGACGGTTCAGTTGCCTGATAACAGCCAAGAAGAAACCATCTCTGAATCTGGAGGTGGGCTTTTTCACACTTCGCTACCTCTTGCCTGATGGGAGAGGGACTGGCCGTTGAGACTCGTAGTTGATTATGCCTTGTCCAATTCCATGGCCTTTGTTGTATCCAATGGTCTCAGCCATATCTTGATACAATGTGGGGTGAATTAAACTAGCTGAAGATGTCATGGTGATATGATGCATGGAACCAGGCCCTTTGGCTGATTATGCTGTTGGCCTTGCCGAGGCAGAAGGTCATAAGTGATAGGAGTAGAATCAGGCCATTCGGCCCATCGTCTACTCCACCATTCATAGAAACATAGAAAATAGGTGCAGGAGGAGGCCATTCGGCCCTTCGAGCCAGCACCGCCATTCACTGTGATCATGGCTGATCATCCCCAATCAACCGTGCCTGCCATCTCCCCATATCCCTTGACTCCACTAGCCCCTAGAGCTCTATCTAACTCTCTCTTAAATCCATCCAGTGATTTGGCAGGAAATTCCACAAATTCACAACTCTCTGGGTGAAAACGTTTTTCTCACCTCAGTCTTAAATGGCCTCCCCTTTATTCTAAGACTGTGGCCCCTGGTTCTGGATCATGGCTGATCTATCTCTCCCTCCTAACCCCATTCTCCTGCCTTCTCCCCATAACCCCTGACACCATCCTAATCAAGAATCTATCAATCTCTGCTGTAAAAATATCTATTCACTTGGCCTCCACAGCCTACTGTGGCAAAGAATTCCACACATTCACCACCCTCTGACTAAAGAAATTCCTCCTTATCTCCATCCTAAAGGAACGTCTTTTAATTCTGAAGCTATGACCTCGGGTCCTAGACTTCCCCACCAGTGGAAACATCCTCTCCACATCCACTCTATCCAAACCTTTCACTATTCTGCACGTTTCAATGAGTTCCCCCCTCATTGTTCTAAACACCAGCGTTTACAGGCCCAGTGCCGTCAAACGCTCATCATAGGCTAACCCACTCATTCCTGGGATCATTCTTGTAAACCTCCTCTGGACACTCTCCAGAGCCAGCACATTCTTCCTCAGATACCGTGGCCAAAATTGCTCACAATACTCCAAATGCGGCCTGACCAGCATTACATGTGTAGGAAGGAACTGAAGATGCTGGTTTAAACCAAAGATAGACAAAAAAAGCTGGAGTAACTCAGCGGGCAAGGCACCATCTCTGGAGAGAAGGTTCGGACGCGCTAGAGACAGGAAACATGTTCCCGATGTAGGGGGAGTCCAGAACCAGGGGCCACAGTTTAAGAATAAGGAGTAAGCCATTTAGAACGGAGATGAGGAAACACTTTTTCTCACAGAGAGTGGTGAGTCTGTGGAATTCTCTGTCTCGGAGGGCGGCGGAGGCAGGTTCTCTGGATGCTTTCAAGAGAGAGCCAGATAGGGTTATTAAAAATAGCGGAGTCAGGGGATATGGGGAGAAGGCAGGAACGGGGTACTGATTGGGGATGATCAGCCATGATCACATTGAATGGTGGTGCGGGCTCGAAGGGCCGAATGGCCTACTCCTGCACTTATTGTCTATTGTGAATTAAAGTCATGTTTCGGGTCGAGACCATTCTTCAGATCTTCTCAGCATTACATCCCAGTTTTTGTAAACAAGCCCTCTCAAAACTAATCCAGTCTATCCAAGCATCTGTAGCCCCACAGCAAAGAAGGTAATGTGTTTTAGGGGGGGGTCGAGCCGTACCTGTTCTGCCTATGCCGGCGCTGCAGTGGACGACTATGGGGGGTCCTCCGCTGTGGCCCTTCCAGCGGTTGCCCAGGTTACGGATGGACAGGCCTTGCTGCAGCCGCACGGCCGACCGGAAGTCGATGAGCGCGGCCGCAGACGAGGGCACCCCGTAATCCGGCCAGCTCATGTACTGGAAGTGGATCACCTGCCGCCTCTCATGGGTCTGCGGTAGAAAATCAAAATCAAAATCAATACTCGTATTCCCTTGTGTCGGGAGTTACTGCACGTGGTGCAGCGGTAGAGTTACTGCCTCACAGCGCCAGAGACCCGGGTTCGATCCTGACTACGGTTCTCCCCGTGACCTGCGTGTGTTTTCTCCAAGATCTTCGGTTTCCTCCCACACTCCAAGGACGTGCAAGTTTGTAGGTTGATTGGCTTGGTATAAATGTAAATTGTCCCCAGTTTGTGTAGGATAGTGTAAAGGGGCTGCCCCACTGTACGAGCTAATTCAAGAGTTCTCCCGAGTTTGCCCTGATTCGAACTCGTAGAATTACGGTATAGCCGCTTGTAGGTACTCGGGGCTCTCATGGATCTTTTTCAACATGTTGAAAAATCTTTGCGAGTCTTCTTGAGCTTACCGCGTTTCCCAAGTACCTGTCGTTAGCTTTAGAAGCCGCTAAGAGATGTCCCCGAGCTCTGACGTACCCGCTAAAGTACATTCTACTTGCTTTCCACGAGTTTGATTTTTTTTTAAACTCGGGAGAGCTCTTGAATTAGCTCGTACAGTGGGACAGCCCCTTTAGTGTGCGGGGATCGCTAGTTGGGGCAGACTCAGTGGGCCGAAGGGCCTGTTTCCATGCTGTATCTCTATCTCTAAAACTAAACTACAGATGTTGGTTTAAATCATAGATAGACACAAAAAGCTGGAGTAAATCAGCGGGTCAGGCAGCATCTCTGGAGAAAAGGAATGGGTGATGTTTTGGGTCGAGATCCTTCTTCAGATGCCTGAATACCTATTCTGTTCAGTGAGTTTTGTTTCTGTTCAACCCAATTTCTTGGTTCCCACTGTGGGTGTTGGGAAGTATTGGAGTGTTGTCAAATGGATTTATCCCTAAGATAGACACAAAATGCAGGAGAAACTTAGTGGGCAAAGCAGCATCTTTGGATAAATAGGAATAGGTGACTTTTCAGGTCGGGACCCTTCTTATCGTTTAGTTTGGAGATACAGCATGGAAACAGGCCCTTCGGCCCATCAAGTCCACATCATCCAGCAACTACCCATACACCAGTTATATCCTACACACTAGGGACAACATACAGAGGCCAATTAACCTACAAACCCAATGTGTAGGTAGGAAGGAACTGCAGATGTTGGTTTATACTGAAGACAGACACAAATTGCTGGAGCAACTCAGCGGGTCAGGCAGCATCTCTGAAGAAAAGGAATAGGTGACATTTCGGGTTGGAGCCTTTCTTCAGACAGTATGCAGAGGGGTTACGACCCGAAACGTCACCTTCTCCTTTTCTCCAGAGATGCTGCCTGACTCGCTGAATTGCTTCAGCACTTTGTGTCTAACCTACAAGTCTTTGGAATATGAGAGCATATTTGGAACTGGAGAACATACAAACTCCGCACAGACAGCACCTGTAGTCAGGATCGAACTCACGTCTCTCTGGCACTGTGAGGCAGCAAACCTGCTGCAGCGCCACTGCACAGCTGGTTCACTGGTCGAGAGTGCAGGGAGTGGATGAGAAAATGGACCAACTGAGAACTAGGATGAACGGGTCGGCATGGAGTTGGTGGGCTGAAGGGCCTGTTTGCACCCTGTATTTTTAAGTTAAACTAAAGTGCTCCCTCAGCAACAGAGTCAACTATCTTTACAAATACGTGGAGCAAAAGATGATTTGCTTACCTCTACATTCTGAATCACTAGTGTTGTTTTGTTAAAATGTTTAAAGCTTTCTATTTCCAGGTTTTTGACTGAGATAAGTCCATAGTTGATCTGAACGTTGTGATCCAACGGCCAATACTGGCCACACTTTTTCCTGCCGCTCTCGTCAATTCTAAAGCAGTGGAACACACAGTTAGAAAAAATAATGTGCAAGCAGTGGTGCAACATACAGTCTGATAGAAAGACAAGTTTTGGAAACATGGAAACACTTCCATTCTTGGAAATCGGCCAGCAGAGAAATAAAATGGTGGCGGAGAAATGTGGCAAAATGGTGGCGGCACGAGGAAATGTGCTCATTCACCAAAATAAAAACACACACACACACACACACACACACAAAGTGCTGCAGTAATTCAGCGGGTCAGGCAGCATCAGTGGAGAAGTGTTCTTGTAAACCATGGGAACACCAAATGCTGCGAGGCCACGTTTAGCATATTGTGTTTCAGTTCTGGGCACCATGTTATAGGAAAGATGTTGTCATGCTGGAAAGGATACAGAGAAGATTTACGAGGATGTTGCCAGGACTAGAGTGTCTGAGCTATAGGGAGAGGTTGAGTAGGCTGGGTCTCTATTCCCTGGAGCGCAGGAGGATGAGGGATGATCTTATAGAGGGGTATAAAATCAATGAGAGGAATAGATCGGGTAGATGCTCAGAGTAGGTGAATTGAGGATGCAGAGTCTCTTGGCCCGAGTAGGTGAATTGAGGACCAGAGGACAGAGGTTTAAGATGAAGGGGAAAAGATTTAATAGGAATCTGAGGAGCAACCTTTTTACACAAAGGGTGGCGGGTGTATGGAACAAGCTGCCAGAGGAGGTAGTTGAGGCAGGAACTATCCCAATGTTCAAGAAACAGCTGGACAGGTACATGGATAGGACAGGTTTGGAGGGATATGGACCAAACGCGGGCAGGTGGGATTGGTGTAGCTGGGACATGTCTGCTGGTGTGGGCCAACATGTCCCAGCTGTGTATTCTGTTACATATAAATATCTAAGTAAATGGAAGTTAAAAATAGTTTGTTCCATCATATTAACTTTGTAAATTTGCTGACACTATCGGACCACACCTCATTTGAACTCCCGACTTACATTCAGAGCCAGGCCAGTGAGGAGATTAAATTCCATTCTAAATACTCATGGTGAATATTCAATCAAAAGAGCTACTTTCAAGCAAAGATGAATGTGTTGTCCAGTTTAACGTGGTTTTGGTTTTATCAGTGAGCAGAAACACATGTGATCTGACAGGTAAAACATCAACGCTTGACAACATTGTAAAAACGTTTGAAAACGCACGCCTCCAGATTCAGGGACAGTTTCTACGATGAGGCAACTGACCTGTCCTATCACCAACTAGAGCGGTCGGTCCGGAGCTACCATCAACCTCATTGGAGATCCTCGGGCTAACTTTAATTGGACTTTATCTTGCACCAAATGGACTTTATCTTGCAAAATATCTTTTTTATGTGGGGGTTGGGTGCGGGGGGAAACTCGGTTATTCTGAGTCACTACCTGGTCGAGGATGCATCTTTCTCCAAGCCGCATCTTCGCCCCCTCCTCGCGGCCTACCACCTGGATTGGCGCGGCCTTTCCTGCGGAGACCAACCAGAGCTTCAACGGCGGCGCAGCGCCGGATTCCATCACGGAGCGGGGGCGATTCCTGTCGGGGATCCCCGTGGAGCTCCGGAGTGCTGGGGCAGCTGATCGCGGAGCTGTGGTTTGCGGAGCTTCCAGCCGCGGGCGGCGCTGACTCTAACATCACGGAGCCTGGGATCCTTGCCAGGGTTGCCAGCGTTGAATCTCCGCCCAGCTCGGCCTGTGGATTTCGGGAGCCGCGGTCTCCGGTAGGAAGTGGCCGATTCGGAAACTCCAAGCCGCTGAGAGTGTTCTCTGTTCTGACACCGGAGCTCCATCATCCCGGGGAGCGCCGTAGCGGCAAATGCAGAGGCCTTAAAGGCCCGACTACGGGTGAACAAGTGGAAGAGGACGGAACTTTACTGCCTTCCGTCACAGCGGGAAACGTTGATTCCGCTATGGGGGATGTTCATGTTAAATTCGATCGTGCGTTGTGTTCTTTTTATTCGTATGGCTGTATGGTGACTCAAATTTCACTGGTACCAATTGGTGCACGTGACAATAAATGTTCTTGAACTTGAACCTGTTATTCCCTTCATCTTGTATCTGTCCACTCTGGAGCGCTCGACTGTAATCATGTATAGTCTTTCCGTCGACTGGTTAGCGCGCGACAAAAAGCTTTTCATTGTACCTCGATAATAAACTCAACAATAAACTAAGTTGACGATAAATCAAACTAAACGTTTCCTGGAGTCAAGAGGTGAAAGTTTCAGGATGAGGCAGGCCGAGATGCACATGGCTGCCAGATCCATTATTTCCCACTGATGCAATCCCTCTTACCTTGTGGTCATGACAATGACCAGAACGTTCTGTTCCCACACCATTCTCCAGAAGTCGTTGTACGTCTTTTCCAATGGTCCTGGAATAGAAAATAAAAGAGCTGAGCAGCACGGTGGCGCAGCGGTAGAGTTGCTGCCGAACAGCGCCAGAGACCCGGGTTCGATCCTGACTACGGGGGGGCTGCCTGCACAGAGTTTGTACCTTCTCCCCGTGACCTGCGTGGGCTTTCTCCAAGATCTTCGGTGTCCACCCACACTCCAAAGACGTGCAGATATGTAGGTTAATTAGCTTGGCTGTAACAGTAAAATTGTCCCTAGTGTGTGTGTGTGTAGGGTAGTGTTAATGTGCGGGGATCGCTGGTCAGTGTGGACTCAGTGGGGCGAAGAGTCTGTTTTAGCGCTATGTCTCCAAACTAAACTAACAAATATTGAAAATAAAGAATTTGGCTACAAAGGAGTGGCAGATTATCCAAAGTTCCTGGGGCAACAGAGTGAGACACGAGATGTCCCTCTCCATCAAGTGGCACCGCAGCGTTGGAATCTTGGCAAGGCAAAGGCCAAGGCCATCGTCCAACCCTCCCAGTTCATCAAAACCTTTCATGGAGGTCATATGAACTATAGAAGGGTCTCGACCCAAAACGTCCAGGTCAAGACCCTTATCTCCAGAGATGTTGCCTGTCCTGTAAATGAGTTACTCCAGCATTTTGTGTCGATCTCTGGTGTCCACCAGCGTCTTGGGTTCCTTGCTACACATTTCGGCTGCTCCACTGCAAAATCTACTCAAGGTATGTCTACTTAGAAGAAGTTCTTCTCCTCTCTCCGACAAGTGTTCTGCACCACCCTCTCTCGCTCTCCACATCTCCTTGATCATCGTCTGCTTTGATTTGTTGTTTTCACACCTTCCCCTTCCATTTCTCTAGTTTCCCTGTCCCTTGACTCCCAGTCTGAAGAAGGGTCTCGACCCGAAAAGTCACCCATTGCTTATCTCCAGAGATGCTGCCTGTCCCGCTGAGTTACGCTAGCATTTTGTGTCTATCTTCAATGTAAACCAGCATCTGCAGTTCCTTCGTACACAATATGAACTAGGTGTTGTCTATGGTGCAGCATCTCCTTGATAGCACCTCCCAAACCAATGGACTGGCCAAAAGTATCAGGTCCTCTGGAACCTCACCAGCTCCCAGGGATGACTGGACATTTAGCTGGGGAGCGAAGAGTGGCTTAACGATGGACCTTTCGATGCCAGTCCCACCACCTGCCTCCTGTGGATCCTAGTTGCTGACATGAAGAGCATACAACCTCCAAGGTAACGTGTGTTTACACCAGAGACACACGATGTTGGAGTAACTCAGCGGGTCCGGCAGCTTCTCTGGAGGGAAGGAATAGGTGACGTTTCGGTTTCAGACCCTTCTTCAGACTGAGAGTCAGGGGTGAGGGGAAACTAGGGGTACAAAGAACAAATGAATGAACGCTCTGCAAAAGGACAAATCAAAGCCAGCCCAATGATGATCAAGGAAAGGTGGAGCCCACAATGGTCCATTGTTGGCTGTGGAGAAGGTGATAATGGGTGAAAGAAAAAGTGAAACTAAGCAAGACGGCAGTGAAACTAGTCCATACAGGATACCGACCCGAAATGTCGCCTATCCATGTTCTCCAGAGATGCTGCCTGACCCACTGAGTTACTCCAGCATTTTGTGTCCTAAGATCGCAAGGATATTTGGTGGAGATGAACAAGGCCATGACTGGTTTAGATAAGGCGCTCAGAGGGAAAGGCATGTTGGTTGTTAGGTTAATTAGTTATGTTAAATTATCCGTAGTGTAGATGGTTCGCTGGGAGAATCAGAGGGGTGTTAATAGGCATGTGAAAGACAGCAAGTTCCAAATGTGGGAACGGGATAGGTAGGGAAAGGCCTATTTTATTCCTTCGAAACAATGATATGAGAAAGTTTTCCAGATGTCACTGAACTTACCTTGAGTGCCGATGTAGGCATTCTTTTGCTTGTACCCATCCATGAAACTGGCATTGATATAATCTGTTCTCTGCAGGAAGAAGAATATTATACATTATAAACTCCCCCAGCATTGCAATTAAATCATTTAATTTTGGGGGAATTTAGTTTAGTTTAGAGATACAGAGTGAAAACAGGCCCTCCGGCCCACCAAGTCCATGACGACCAGCGATTACTAATTCGATGCTACAAACTAGGGAAGCCAATGACCTACAAACTCGAGGAAACCGGAGGACCCGTAGAATACCCACGCAGATCACAGGGTGAACATGCAAACTCCACATAGACAGCAGCCGTAGTCGGGATTGAACCCGGGTCTCTGACGCTGCAACTCTACCATTGAGCCACCGTGCCGAATATATTGCTGAAAATCTTTGCAGTCGTCAAGTTCCAGTTCACTCCAAAAATTAGACAGCATGGAAATATTGCAACGATAAATACTTTAAATAAGATCTTTACTTTTATTTCCTCAGATATTTAAGTATACCATTTAACACTGATTCAGCTGAATTTATAATCTTTTGATCAATATGTTTATCATCCCATGTGCTATATTCCAACAACTATCAGTTCTTGAAGCAACATACCACATCTTACTGTAATGCATTGAAAATAGACACAAAGAGCTGGAGTAACTCAGTGGGACAGGCAGCATCTCTGGAGAGAAGGAATGGGTGACGTTTCAGGTCGAGACCCTTCTTCAGACTGCGTCTGGACCCGCAACTTCATCTGAGTGACTCCAGCATTTTGTGTCTACCTTCGATTTAAATCAGCATCTGCTGTTCTTTCCGACTGCTTTATTGGGATGTGGTTTCAACTGTGTTCTTCTCCGAGCCTCTATAAATAGTCTCTGCAGACCGCTGTATTGCACAGTTCAAATACGCCCGTATTCCTGGGCAAACAACCTCGCTCTCCTGCACAAACAGGCAGCTTGGTTTGGATCCTGATCCATATCCGATTCTAGAACATTGCAAGATGTGGACTAGCGGATGGTTCAATAGACGGTTACTGAGGAGGTTAAACCAAAATCGTTCCATCTTCTCTGATAAAAAAATGTCACTTTTGTCCTGCCCTTCCTCCATTCCAGCTTTCTATCCCCGCCCTCCCCTCCGACAATCAGTGTCCTGACCCAAAGTAGGCTGGGTCTCTGTCCCATGGAGCGTAGGAGGGTGAGGGGAGATCTTATGGAGGTGTACAAAATGATGAGATGCATAGATCGGGTAGATGCACAGAGTCTCTTGCCCAGAGTAGGGGAATCGAGGACCAGAAGACATAAGTTCAAGCAGCCGAGGAAAAGATTTAATAGGAATCCGAGTGGTAATTTTTTCACACAGAGGGTGGTGGGTGCATGGAACAAGCTGCCAGAGGAGGTAGTTGAGGCTAGGACTATCCCATTGTTTAAGAAACAGTTGGACAAGTACATGGACAGGACAGGTTTGGAGGGTTATGGACCAAGCGCAGGCAAGTGGGACTAGGGTAGCTGGGACATTGTTGGCCAGTGTGGGCGAGTTGGGCCTGTTTCCATACTGTATCACTCTATGACTCTATCCCAAAAGACCTGCAGGTTTGAGGATTAATAGGCACCTGTCAAATTGCCCACAGAGTGTAGGGCGTGGATGAGAAAGTGGGACAATACAGAACTCGTGTGAGCGGGCGATCGATGGTCAGCGTGGACTCGGTGGGCCAAAGGGCCTATTTCCAGGCTGCTATCTCTAAAATTAAAAGCAAACCACTCCAGATCCACAGGGCATGGAACCAAGTGACGATTCAGCCTCCCTGTGAGGGTCCAAATCTCTCTTACCTCATCATGGTTGAGTGGCTTCAACTTTACTCGGGTCTGGTCCAGGCACAGTACATCCCCGTATCGATTCTTCTGCTGGTTGTACGGCTGTCTACACGCAAAGAGAAAAAAAACGATTAGAAGAAAAATCATCTAGGAGACACACAGCAAAACAGCACGGAAATAGGCCCTTCGGCCATACTGACCAAATTTCCTCACCAAGCTCATCCCACTTCCACAAGCTGTAGTAGTGGAATTAGGCCATTTGGCCCATCGAGTCTATTTCCCCAGTCATTCATGGCTGATCTCTGCCTCCTAATCCCATTTGCTGCCTTCTCCCCATAACTCTTGAAACCCATTCTAATCAAGAATTTGTCTATCTCTGCCTTAAAAATATCCACTGACTTGGCCTCCACAGCCCTCAGTGGCAATGAGTTCCACAGATTAACTACCCTCTGACTAAAGTAGTTCATCCTCAACTCATTTCTAAAAGAGCGCCCTTTAATTCTGAAGCTATGTCCTCTGGTGCTAGACTCTCCCACCAGTGGAAACATCCTCTCCACATCCACTCTATCTATGCCTTTCATTATTCTGTAAGTTTCAATGAGGTCCCCCCTCACCCTTCTAAACCCTAGCGAGTAGAGGCTCAGTGCTGTCAAACACTCATCATATGCTAACCCATTAAATCTTGTAAACCTCCTCTGGACCCTCTCCAGAGCCAGCACATCCTTCCTCAGATATGGGGCCCAGATTTGCTCACATTTAGCCCATATCCCTCCAAACCATTCTTATCCATGCACCATCTTATAAGAGAGAAGTCAAGCCACTCCATTTCTCATTCTTTGAGCCTAGTTTTAGGGAGCTTATTGTAGCAGTTGGGGGACAAACTAATACACCCCACCCCCTCCCACCCCTCCCTCTTCCCCTCCTATTTTTGGAAGGCCTGGCTATTGCATAATACCCTGGTCTTCAGACTTTAGACTTTAGAGATACAGCGTGGAAACAGATCCTTCAGCCCACCGAGTCCACACGGACCAGTATGCACTACACATCGGGGACAATTTACAATGTTTACTGAAGCCAATTAACCGACAAACCTGTACGTCATTGGAGTCTGGGAGAAAACCGGAGCACCCAGAGAAAACCCACGCAGGTCATGGGGAGAAGGTACAAACTCCGTTCAGACATCACCAGTAGTCAGGATTGAACCCAGGTCTCTGGCGCTGTAAGGCCACATCTCTTACCACTGCGCCACCGTGTCACCAGTTCTATACCTTCCTCTGGCAGCTCATTCCAGATTATACTACGTATGACTATGCCGCGTGTACAGCAGGGTTGGCACTGAAGTGCATGCAAAAGAAGAATTCCACTGTACCTAGCTACAGGTGACAATAAAGTACCGTTGAACCTCCTGAGTAAAATCGTTGCTCCTGAGATCCCCCTTACATTGCTCCCCAATCTTCTTATGACTATGCTCCCCTAAGCCTGGGAAAAATATTGTTATAACTCACTTTATAACTATAACTCACTTTATCCACGCCCCTCAGGATCTTGTACACTTCGCTTCCAAGATGGCCCTCAACCCAGGTGACTATTTGCATGCTAGCCACAGAAGCAGCTCTACAAACTCATGTTACAATCGCTCGCAACACTCTTCAATCTCTGCTACAGCTATACACTGTAAATGGCTCGATTGTAATTATAAATATGCAAGCTGCACAATCTGGAGTTCATCTTCTTAATCTGTACACATAGTATAGCGGTACAGCAGGTTGTTAGTTGATCGTTACCGCTTCCAAGACTGACCAGTGTAGGAAGTGGGTGTTAGTATGAATCATACAGTAAGGTGGGGTTAGTGATGCTATTTCTACTATGATTGGTTCACATGCAATAACCAATCTACAGTAATCATGTGTTGTCTTCCTGCTGACTGGACAGCACACAACAAAAGCTTTTCACTCTCACTACCTCAGTGTAGTGGCAATAAACTAAACTCAGTCTCCTACGCTCCAAAGAAAAGTCCCAGCCCATCCAACCTCTCCCTATAACTCAAGCCTGCAGGCACAGGTAACATCCTGATGAATCCCTTCTGCACCCATTCCATCTTAATAACATTGCTCCTATAGCTGGGTGATACAAGGGAACAGACTTCGGGAAAAGTCTCCTATAACATTCTTGTAACAGTCACTGTTACTGTTACATGTGGCCCCAGGCATTACCTCGTTACATGTGGCCCCAGGCATTACCTCGTTACATGTGGCCCCAGGCATTACCTCGTTACATGTGGCCCCAGGCATTACCTCGTTACATGTGGCCCAGGCATTACCTCGTTACATGTGGCCCCAGGCATTACCTCGTTACATGTGGCCCCAGGCATTACCTCGTTACATGTGGCCCCAGGCATTACCTCGTTACATGTGGCCCCAGGCATTACCTCGTTACATGTGGCCCCAGGCATTACCTCGTTACATGTGGCCCCAGGCATTACCTCGTTACATGTGGCCCAGGCATTACCTCGTTACATGTGGCCCCAGGCATTACCTCGTTACATGTGGCCCCAGGCATTACCTCGTTACATGTGGCCCCAGGCATTACCTCGTTACATGTGGCCCAGGCATTACCTCGTTACATGTGGCCCCAGGCATTACCTCGTTACATGTGGGCCCAGGCATTACCTCGTTACATGTGGCCCCAGGCATTACCTCGTTACATGTGGCCCCAGGCATTACCTCGTTACATGTGGCCCCAGGCATTACCTCGTTACATGTGGCCCCAGGCATTACCTCGTTACATGCGGGCCCAGGCGTTACCTCGTTACATGTGGCCCCAGGCGTTACCTCGTTACATGTGACCCCAGGCATTACCTCGTTACATGTGGCCCCAGGCATTACCTCGTTACATGTGGCCCCAGGCATTACCTCGTTACATGCGGGCCCAGGCGTTACCTCGTTACATGTGGCCCCAGGCGTTACCTCGTTACATGCTGTAGTAAAGTCTATGCGGCCGTGATGCCAATCCACACACACAATGTCATAATAATATGGCCAACACGATAGTGCCAACGGTCTGCGAGGTTGGTGATGTTCTCTTTTACACCGCTCAGGGTCAAACCAATCACCGAGCCTGTATGTCCACTCATGGTGGAAATTAACTTGTTTTGTCGGAGGTCCCAAACCTTAATACCGTCACTATCACCCGAGATAATCTGATCGCTCGTGTCATTAAACCTTGTTGCCAGTACTTGGTACGTGTTTTGAAACGTACGGATTGCAACCTCCTCCCGAATGTCCCATAGCTTCACTGTTTCGTCGTCGCTTCCTGTACACAACTGTGGTCCCTGTCGGGCACCCCGAGCTCAGAGTGTCCACACTGCTAGTTTTGTCTGCTGATGCTGTAAAAAGCATGCTGCCGTCTGTGTTATAATGTCATTCCATCACAGCTCCACTGTGACCTTTCAATGTGGCATAATTATCGCAGTGGCCATGTACATTCCAAAACAAATCCTGCAGACGCCAGTGTTGATCCATTCAGGTGAAATTTACAACAATAAACCTCTCCCCTCGTGACCCGTTAAAAGGATTAGAGGAGCTTGAAGACTCGAGGTTCTTGGTCCCACCTGCAGCACGGCCTCCTGTGGGCTCCTCTGCACTGAGGATAGCAGCTCATTGCGGGGGTGCTTGCCCTGCACCAGCGCCATCCCGTTTGCTATTTCTTTTTACCAAACATTTTCTATTCCATTCATCAGATCCTGCCGACTACGCCAATTGCTACAAGGGAACAGGTTCAAGGATCTGACGAGTAGAACAGAAAAAGGCTCACTCGTCTGTTTAGTTGCAAATCAGTATTATTGGCAAGAGAGAATAAAAATAATACGAAAGTATGCGCGGGGTCCGGTTTACAGTAGCTCATCTCTCTCTCTCTCTCTCTCTGCCTCCATCTGCAGCGCTGATCGCGACTCATCCCGTCGTACATGAACTTGAACTGACTTCTGGCTTCCTGACGCCTGCCTTTATACAGGTAAGAAATCAGGTGTTGAAATAACCGCCGGTAAGTCCTGGCCAGTACCGCTGCTCCCAAATTCAAACTATCACCAATGGCAGGGGACTGAATCCGAGCGAGGCTCCCCCCCCTTTAGGACCAAAACGCTATCAGCCGCAGATGGCAAGTCAAGCATTACACAGCGCTACAGACTTGCTGCGTAAAGGTAATACACACGCCATTGCCGGTTTGCGGTGCAAATGTTTAAATAGAGCGTTGTTGGCTTAACACGTGGGAATTAAAACAAAGAGCTGTCAGCCACAGCGCTATGGGTTCAAAATATAGCGCGACCGGCCAAAACGCCACGGACTTTAAACACAGCGCTATGGCCACCGTGCTATGGGTCACACACTATGCGGGAAAATTCTCGTATAACACTAGGTGACCAGAACTGCACACAGTCTTTCATTCACCCTAATTTACCCAATGTTTCAGATCAGTCTCGTTTAGTTTAGAGATACAGTGCGGACACAGGCCCATCGGCTCACTGAGTCCGCACCACCAGCACACTAACACTATCCTTCACCCACTAGGGACAATTTACACTTATACCAAGCCAATTAGCCTACAAACCTGTACGCCTTAGGAGTGTTGGTGGATACCGAAGATCTCGGAGAACCCACGCGATCACGGGGAGAACGTACATACTCCGTAGAGGCAGCACCCGCAGTCAGGATCGAACCTGGGTCTCCGGCGCTGCAAGCGCTGTAAGGCAGCAACGCTACTGCTGCACCACCAGTGTGGGATTAGCGCAGATAGCTACCCGAGGGTCAGCACACACATGATGGGCCAAAGGGCCTGTTTCTGTGTTGTATGACTTTATAACACACTCAGGGACATAAACCAAACTGACCAGCATGGCTGTACATGTAGAAAGAAAGAAAGAACTGCAGACGCTGGTTTATACCAAAGATAGACACAAAGTGCTGGAGTAACTCAGCGGGTCAGGCAGCATCTCTGAAGTATAGGGATGGGTGACGTTTCGAGTCGGAACACTTCTTCACCCGACCTGAAACGTCACCCATCCTCTTTCTCCAGAGATGCTGCCTGACCTGCTGAGTTACTCCAGCACTTTATGTCTATGTCTCCACATTTAGGAATAGACACACTAGGAGCCCACAACAACCAGCTCATTATGCAGCTTTCAAGATTTCTAGGCACACACCGACCACTGTGGAGTCACAGAGTGTGTACACGTTTAGCATGGGTCTCCCGACTACGCCTTAGGAGTGTTGGTGCCAAACACAGTCAGACACAGAATGTCGAGCAAATTACTGCATTATTTAAAATCTCACATGATCTTTTACACAGCAGAATTACATCTAGTTCCCATTATAGGACAGTTTGGTACCTTTGCAAACTTTGTAGGCGGCAACGTCTAGGACCAGAGGTTATAGCTTCAGAATTAAAGGACATTCCTTCAGGAAGGAGATGAGGAGGAATGTCTTTAGTCAGGGGATGGAGAATCTGTTGAATTCTTGGCCACAGAAGGCCGTCATTGGATATTTTAAAGGCAGAGATAGATAGACTCTTGATTATTAAGTGTGTTAGGGGTTATGGGGAGAAGTCGGGAGAATGAGGTTAGGGGAGAGAGATAGATCAGCCATGATTGAATGGTGGAGTAGACATGATGGGCCGATTGGCCTGATTCTGCTCCCATCACCTATGAACATTTCACTGTACCTAGGTACACGGACATTAAAGTATCATTCATTCATTCATTCAAAAAGCTTAAGGGGATGGTGGAAGCATATTCAATGGCAACTTCCAAAAGGGTACACAAAAAGCACTCAGCGGGTTCTAAGGAGCGAAGGAGAAAAGGGACCCTTCTTCAGACCAAATACTTGATGGAGTTTTGTTTTAAATACAAGGCTAAAGCAGCGTAGTGGGGCAGCTGGGGAAACTCCATCCAAGACTTCACAAGGTGTGACGGGCCAACCCCACTTTCTGTTCTCTGGCCATCCATGGTTCCATTGAACGGAGAGCGGGGAAAGCAAATTAATTCTAAAATACTCAACCAGTTTGTATGCTGTAACCAACGCACTGTGACGACTGTAAACACAACAAGAGAAATCCCCACGGCAAGATGCCAACCGGTGGAGGGCAGACCAAGGAAAGTTGCTTCAGGTCCAGACCACCTCTTCGCCGCTCGCGAAGACCAAAGTCGACATTAGTCAGTCAGAAAATATTAACTAATCCAAATAACCCAGATGGGCAAACATGAAAGACATCAGTCCTGGTTGTCTGGTCTGGAATAGTGTTATTTGTGTGGAGTTTTTTTTTAAAATTCAGCGAGTCTGTCTGAAATCACGTCATCCAAAATGTTCTCATGGGGCAGGTTACGCGGTTAGTGTCTCACCACAAGTGGAGTACACTACACTTGTACTCCACTTCACCACACTGGCCTGCGTTCTGCTTTGGTGGATTGTTACCCAGCATGTTTTGCCTTTGTTTCCAGCTTCTACGGTTTGATGTATCTTCCCATGCTTGATATAAATACAACCTTCAACCTCTGAAATCCACATTCAATCAGATAACACATCATTTCCAACATCAGAAGTTTCAGAGAGCCACATTTTACAGAGTCGTTTACTGTTATACTCGGGCCACATTATAGGCAGCGTACAATCCTGTTCTTCAAGATTGCAATGTGGAGTCATAGTCATACAGCACGGAAACAGGCCCTTCGCCCCAACTTGCCCGTGCCAGCCCCAGCTACACTAGTCCAACCTGCCCACGTTTGGCCTACAGCCCTGTCCTATCCACGTACCCATCCAAATGTCTTTTAAATGTCGTTCCAGTACCCCCCTCAACTACCTCCACATCCCCACCACCCTCTGTGTGAAACGTTGCCCCTCACATTTGTAGTACATTTTTCCCCTCTCATCTTAAACCTATTTCCACAGGTTCTGACTTCCGTATCCTGGGTACAGGACTGTGTATCCACCCTATCTATCCTCCTCATCGTTTTATACACCTCTGTATGATCAACCCTCAGTCTCTGATGCTCGAAGGAATAAAGGCCTAGCCTGAATAACCTCTCCCTGTAGCTCAGGCCCTCAAGTCCTGGCAACATTATCGTAAATCTCCTGCTTGCTCTTGCTTGAAAATTATTGGCCTCTGGAAGTTTCAGTAAGCAGCTATCAGTGGCAAGACAAAATAAGAATGTCACTTGCAAAACAAAATGTAAAAGTCGTTCAAGTTAACCGATTCTATCGAGTTTGATCCCTGGGATGGCAGGACTGTCATATGAGGAAAGATTGAAAAGACTAGGCTTGTGTTCACTGGAGTTTAGGAGGATGAGGGGGGATCTTATAGAAACATATAAAATTATAAAAGGACTGGACAAACTAGATGCAGGAAAAAGGTTCCCAATGTTGGGCGAATCCAGAACCAGGGGCCACAGTCTTAGAATAAGGGGAAGATAATTTAAGACTGAGGTGAGAAAAAACTTTTTCATCCAGAGAGTTGTGAATTTATGGAATTCCCTGCCACAGAGGGCAGCGGAGGCCAAGTCACTGGATGGATTTAAGAGAGAGTTGGATAGAGCTCTAGGGGCTAGTGCAGTCAAGGGATATGAGGAGAAGGCAGGCACGGGTTATTGATAGGGGACGATCAGCCATGATCACAATGAATGGCGGTGCTGGCCCGAAGGGCCGAATGGCCTCCTCCTGCACCTATTTTCTATGTTTCTATGATGCTGTGTGAACAGTCTGTTGATTCACAAAACAGAAGCGGTAGTGTAAAGCATGCCTTTGTACCTGAATCTCTTTGGAGGTATGTGTAGGGCGGAACTAAAGCTGCTGGTTTACACCGAAGATCACACTAAAATGCTGGAGAAACTCAGCGGGACAGGCAGCATCTCTGGAGAGAAGGAATGGGTGACGTTTCAGGTCGAGACCCTTCTTCAGACTGAGAAAAACCTCCAGTCTGAAGAAGTTTCGCCACAAAGTCACCCATTCCTTCCAGCCAGAGATGCTGCCTGTCCCACTGAGTTACTCCAGTGTGTCTATCTGTGTGTATCTATCTTTTCTTTGGAGATATGCTTTATAATATCAAAATGAGACTAAAAGTAAACGGCATTTAAGATATTTGATACTGAGCAGGGAGTAATGACGCAGGCTCCACAATCATCAACACTTACAGTACTTATACGAGTCGGTACAGAAGGGGAACACTTTTTGACTCCGGGGGGCTCTGGTTGAAAATATCCTGAAGTCGTAGTTTCAGATAATCATTAAACTCTTGAAGAACCTGGAAAAATAATACCCCAAATAAAAAAGAGTTCCTTTAAGTCTTTGAGGGGGCACGGTGGCGCAGCGGCAGAGTTGCTGCCTTGCAGCCTTTGCAGAGCCAGAGACCTGGGTTCGATCCTGACTAAGGGTGCTGTCGGTGGGGAGTTTGTACCACCTCCCCGTGACCCTCGTGGGATTTCTACGGGAACTTCGGTTTCCTCCCACACTCCAAAAACGTACAGGTCTGTAGCTTAATTGACTTGGTATATGTGTAAAAACATTGTCCCTAGTGTAGGATAGAGTTAACGTGTGGGGATCGCTGGTTGTCGTGGACCTGGTGGGCCGTAGGGGCCTTTTTCCTCGCTGTATCTCTGAACTACACTGGTGCGCCATACAGAGTGGACCGCAAGGGGTTCCTGACACAATCTCCAAAACCTGCAAACTCTCCACCAGTTGGAATCACGAGGCTAGAGGCCACAAATATCCTCCAGGTCGTCCACTCCCTGGGCCTGGGAGTCGGTCGTCATTCATTAATGGTTTCTGGAGGAAGCCCTGGACTGACGTTTCTCACAGTGTCTCACCAACCCCTTTGGTTAGAAATAGGGGCAAGAAATGTTGCTCTTGCAACCTCCGGAAAGTTAATTTATTTAAAAAAAAGCAAAATAACTAAATTTGTGCTGAAGAGAATGGCCATACAATGCAGCTCAGAGGTCATAAAGTCTTAAGTGATAGGAGCAGAATTAGGACATTTGGCCCATCAAGTCTACTCCTCCATTCAATCATGGCTGCTCTATCTCTCCCTCCTAACTCCATTCTCCTTCCTTCCACCCATAAGCCTTGACACCCGTATTAATCAAGAATCTCTATCTCTGCCTTCAAAATATCCATTGACTTGGCCTCCACAGCCTTCTGTGGCAAAGAATTCCACAGATTCACCATCCTCTGACTAATGAAATTCCTCCTCATCTCCTTCCTAAAGGAACGTCCTTTAATTCTGAGACTATGACCTGTGGTCCTCGACTCTCCCAGGCCAAACTTGGCCCTGCCATACTCCATCCTGCATCACACTCTGTCACTTGTCATCCATGGCCATTAAACACAGGACGTGCCGAGGGGGACACTTACAAGTTGTAGCCGTAAGTAACCATGACAACCGAAGCACATGAATAAAAGAAGAAACTTGATGCGTACAGGATTAGAAGCCTCAGTTAATATGACGATGGTAAGAGTCCTCTCCTGGGTTTACTTCAACCAGCAATGAGCAGAAGGTTTCCACAGCAGGGTTTGAACACACTGGGCAATGTCAGCTTTACACTAATCAGCTTGTACGACAGACAGTGCCACGCTTTTGTGCACCCATTTGGACATACCACATCTTTCGTTTAGTTTAGTTTAGAGATACAGCGCGGAAACGGGCCCTTCGGCCCACCGGGTCCGCGCCGACCAGCGATCCCCGCATATTAATTATCCTGCACACACTAGGGACAATTTTTACATTTATACCAAGACAATTAACCTACAAACCCGTATGTCTTTGGAGTGTGGGAGGAAACCGAAGATCTCGGAGAAAACCCACGCGGCCACGGGGAGAACGTACAAACTCCGCAATCAGGATCAACCCGGGTCTCCGGCGCTGTAAGGCAGCAGCTCCACCGGTTCGCCACCGTGGCCGTCCCTGTCTTGTAGGATTCTGCTAGACAATAGGGACAGCTCGGTGGACCAGCGGTAGAGTTGCTGCCTCACAGCGCCAGAGACCCGGGTTCGATCCTGACAACGGGTGCTGTCTGTACGTTCTCCCCGTGACCTGCGTGGGTTTTCTCCGCGATCTCCGGTTTCCTCCAACACTCCAAAGAGGTACAGGTTTGTAGGCTAATTGGCCTGATGTAATTGTAAAAATTGGCGCTTGGGTGTGTAGGATAGCGTAAGTGTGCGGGGACAGCTGGTCAGCGCGGACTCAGTGGGCTGAAGGACGCTGTATTTCCACGCTGTATCTCTTAACGAAACTAAACTAACGTCCGTTATAAAGAGTGTAGGAAGGAAATGCAGATGCTGGTTTAAACCATAGATAGACACAAAAAGCTGGAGTAACTCAGCGGACAGGCAGCATCTCTGGAGAGAAGGAATGGGTGACGTTTCGGGTCGAGACCCTTCTTCAGATGTAAAGAGGTCGTGAAAATTTGGGTTTACTACTGCATTCATGATGGTAATGGGTGTATATGGCCTAGCACAGCAATCACACACTGAACCACACGTGTCCCGTTTGGAACAACTTCTTCCTTTTACTCCAGCTTTGCCCTCGCTCTGAACTGAGAAAAAATTTTTTTACCCAGAGAGTTGTGAATTTATGTAAATCCCTGCCACAGAGGGCAGTGGAGGCCAAATCACTGGATGGATTTAAGAGAGAGTTGGATAGAGCTCTAGGGGCTAGTGGAGTCAAGGGATATGGGGAGAAGGCAGGCACGGGTTATTGATAGCGACGATCAGCCATGATCACAATGAATGGCGGTGCTGGCTCGAAGGGCCGAATGGCCTCCTCCTGCACTTATTTTCTATGTTTCTATGTAACAGGTGCAGGAGTAGGCCATTCAGTCCTTTGAGCCAGCACCGCCATTCAATGTGATCATGGCTTATCACCCACAATAGGTACCCCGTTCCTGCCTTCTCCCCATATCCCTGGATTCTGCTAGCCCTAAGAGCTCTATCTAACTCTATTTTGAATGCATCTAGAGAATCGGCCTCCACTGCCTTCTGAGAATTCCACAAATTCACAACTCTCTGGGTGAAAAAGTTTTCCCTCATCAGGAGAGTGGGCACCTGAACTGACTGCAACCTATATAATTCCTGCTTCAGAATTAGTCACCACTGCAGACTTCCCCACCATTCCATGACTGTTCCCTCCGCTGCCTTTGGCTGAGTAAAATCAGGAAGGCTCCACGCGTGCATTATGGACACACACCACACGCTCCACCATTCTCTGCTGCTCCCGCAAGCCAACTGCAGCAATCAAACCAACCTCCCTTCCACTGACTGCATCCACACCTCACGCTGCCTCGGAAAGGCCAGCAGCATAATCAAGGACCAGTCTCACCCCGGCCACTCCCTCTTCTCCCCTGTCCCGTCAGGCAAGAGGTACAGAAGTTTGAAAACACGCACCTCCAGATTCAGGGACAGTTTCTTCCCAGCTGTTATCAGGCAACTGAATCATCCTCTCACCAGGCATACTGCGGTACTGACCCACCATCCACCTAACTGGAGACTTTCGAACAATCTTTAAACACATTTTATCTTGCTCTGAATAATATACCCTTTATCCTGCATTTGTACACAGTGGACAGATTGATTGTAATCACGTAGTCTTCTCGTTGAAAGCACACAACAAAAAAGCTTTTCACTGTACCTTGGTGTACATGACAAGAATAAACTGTGAACCAATAACACACTGAATGAAGGAAAAGCAACATCTGCAAAAATACAATGCTGATCAGAGTGTAATCCTCCCTAATACCAGGTAAAAAAGGAAACATCATATGAGGAGCGTTTAACAGCACTGGGCCGGTGCTCGCTGGAGTTTAGAAGAATGAGGGGGGGCCTCATTGAAACGTACAGAATAGTGAAAGGCCTGCATCAAGTGGATGTGGAGAGGATGTTTCCACTTGTGGGAGAGTCTAGGATTAGAGGACCTAGCCTCAGAATTAAAGCTTGTTCTTTCAGGAAGGAGATGAGGAGGGATTTCTTTAGTCAGAGGGTGGTGAATCTGTGGAATTCTTTGCCAGAGCAGGCTGTGGAGGCCAAGTCAGTGGATATATTTAAGGCAGAGATAGATAATTATTGATTAGTACGGGTGTCAGAGGTTATGGGGAGAAGGCAGGAGAATGGGGTTAGGAGGAAGAGATAGATCAGCCATAATTGAATGGCAGAGTAGACTTGATGGGCAGAAGGGCCTAATTCTATTATCACACGGCCTTATGATCATTATCCCGACCTTCCAACATTATCCACACTAAGCAGAAACGAAAGGACCCGTTTCAAATTCAAATGTTCCTTCAGCTCTCTTTTGTTGTATGGCTTAGTCACACAGCGTGGAAACAGGCCCTTCAGCCCAACTTGCCCGTGCCGACCAACATGCCCCATCTACACCAGTCCCACCTTCCAGTGGACGCATGTGGTAGACCAGTTTGGCCTATATCCCTCTAAAAAACGGTGGAGAAAGGGGGGGGGGGGGGGGGGTGGTGGTCTTATAGGTTATTAAAATTTGAGAATTTATAAAATGGCCGGCACGGGGGTATGGGTGCTGTCTGTATGGAGTTTGCACGTTCACCCCATGACATGCGTGGGTTTTCCCCGAGATCTTCGGTTTCCTCCCACACTCTAAAGACGTACAGGTTTGTAGGTTAATTGGCTTGATATAAATGTAAATTGTCCTGAGTCTGTGTGGGGCAGTGTTAAAGCCCTGTCCCACGGTACGAGTTCATTCCAAGAGCTCTCCCGGGTTTACCCTGATTCGAACTCGGAGATTTACGGTAATGGCCACTCGTCGGTACTCGGGGCTCTCGTGGACATTTTCCAACATGTTGAAAAATCTTCACGAGTCTTCCCGTGCTTACCTGCCATTAGCGAGTCTTCCCGAGTACCTGCCGTTAGCGTTACGAGCCGCTAAGAGACGAGCTCCGACGTACCCGCTACGTTCATTCTCCGTGCTTACCACGAGTTTGATTTTTTTAAAGTCGGGAGAGCTCTTGGAATGAACTCGTACCGTGGGACAGGGCTTTAAGTGTGCGGGGATCGCTGGTCGGCGCGGACTCGGTGGGCAGAAAGGGCTTGTTTCCGCGCTGTATCTCTAAACTGAACTAAATTCGACCCTTCAACCCTGTGGGTTTAGGTGGGAAGGAAGGCAGGACTAACAGCGAGCAGTTGAATGTGCCTGAAGGCGTCTCCAGGCGGATGTCCTCGTACTCCATGAAGATCCCGCTCTTCTGCACGTTGTTGACATGCTCCTGCAGCTCCTCCACCGTCATCCCCTCCGCCCCCGGCACGTGCACCGACACCTCTTCCCTGGGGAAGCTGGCGATCAGCTCGTCCAGCGAGTCACTGGCTGCCTTTGGCGAGGTGAGGAACTGCCTTTTCCACTTGAAGTGGTCCATCTTCAGGCTGCCGCCTAAATGCTCGGGCAGGCAGTCCCTGGGCAGGTAGAGCTTCAACTCGAAGGTCTTCACCATCTGGACCTGCAACACAAACACACAACAGGGTCAACGCAGTCCCTGCATCGCATTCCATGCACCACAATAACCAGAGGGTGGGAAGGGGCCTTCCATGTCTTTGGAGAGTCTACCACCAGGGGGCACAGCCTCAAAATAAAACGATGCATTAAAACATTAGAAAGGAGCTAAGGAGGAATTTCCTCAGTCAGTCGGTGGTGAATCTGTGGAATTCATTGCCACAGATGGCGGTGGAGGCCAAGTCAATGGATATTTTAAAAGCAGAGATTTACAGGTTCTTGATTGGTACGGGTGTCAGGGGTTACAGGGAGAAGGCAGGAGAATGGGTTTGAGAGGGAAAGATAGATCAGCCATGATTAAATGGCGGAGTAGACTTGATGGTTACAATAGTGTTTTATTGTCACATGTGCAAACACGCACAGAAATTATTTTCGCTCATACAGTCCAATACATTATTCCCATACCTCAGCACATCCTCGATCAGCAAGTGTATAGAAATAGTCTACTCAGCCCGCATGCAAGAGGCGACATGTTTTGGCGCCATTTTCAAAGTCCAGTTCTAGCTCTTGTTCGTATGAGCGGTGCCTGATCCAGGCGAGCCCCAGGCTGCTGCAGCCATAGCCTGGATGGGCTGAATGGCCTCATTCTGCTCCTGTAGCTTATGAACCTATGAACTTTGTAGGTGTCGTGAAGGTGCCACTTTACACAGGGATCTCCTAAGTACAGGTCCTCCCCGTGTTATGGAAAGGGAATGTTCTGCTCCTGAGAACTGTTTGTTGCTCAAACAGCTTGCAACAATGGGTCTGCCTGGCAACATATTTCAATGACACGAAGGCCAAACAAAGGCAACGCAAGGTTAATTCAGGGCGTTTAATGCAACCATCCTGATATAGTCATGAACCAAGTTTCCATCCCGCAGAAGATGCCCGTAACCACACCGCAGCCGGCAAATCCATCCTGCTGGTCTCCCAAACACTCTGCTCCCGAGGCTGGTGAAAGCCTACAAGCGTAGCTTTGGGAGGCCATGTTACAGTTGTACAGAACATTGGTGAGCCACACCTCGAGGATTGTGTTCAGCTGTGGTCACGCTGTTATAGGAAAGATGCGGTGAACGGGGCAGAGGAGATTTACTAGGATGTTGCCAAGGCTTGAGAGGTTGGGCAGCCTAGGACTATATTCCTTGGAGTACACGATGATCACGACTGATCGATGTTACGGTGCAGATGGACTAATATTTATAAGATTGACGAAATTAGGGTGACGGGGAACTGGCACAGAAGGCGGAGTTAAGGTCAGCATCGATCAATCATGATCATATTGAATGATGATGTGGGCTTGAGGACGAATCCTGCTCCAATCTGCTTGTGCTCTTATGAGTAAACATCTGGGGATTCTCCATTCCAGCTGCTGCCATCTGCTTTAAATACATGTTACCCACTTTTAATGCCATACCTATTCAACTCACACCACTGGAACCCATTTCACATCCATTATCAGCCAACTGGCCAGGCTAGACTAAACCCATGAATGCTCATCACATCTTGTATTGTTAACCACCAGCCTATTTTCCAATTCACTTTTACATTATCTGAACATCTTTGGAAAAGTCCAGTTTTTACTGCCCATCCCGAATTGTCCTCAAAAAGGTGGCAGGGAGCTCTCTCTAACCACATGAACAAAGAACGATACAGAGTGCTGGAGTAACTCACCGGGTCAAGCAGCATCCCCGGAGAACATGGATGGGTGACGGTTCTGGCTGAAGTTGGAAAGAAAGTTGGAAGAGAGGAGAGACAGGACAAAGCCTGGCAGTTAATAGCTTGTGAAGGTTTTGATAGGCAGATGGTGTACAGATGGGCTTGTATTCACTGGAATCTAGAAAGGATGAGAGGGGATCTTATAGAAACGTATAAAATTATAAAAGGACTGGACAAGCTAGATGCAGGAAAAAGGTTCCCAATGTTGGGGGAGTCCAGAACCAGGGGCCACAGTCTAAGAATAAAGGGGAGGCCATTTAAAACTGAGATGAGAAAAAACTTTTTCACCCAGAGTGTTGTGATTTTGTGGAATTTCTCTGCCACAGAAGGCAGTAGAGGCTGATTCACTGGATGAATTTAAAAGAGAATTAGATAGAACTCCCGTGGATAGCGGAATCAAGGGATATGGGGAGAAGGCAGGCACGGGTTACTGATTGTGGATGATCAGTCATGAACACAATGAATGGCGGTACAGGCTCGAATGGCCTCCTCCTGCATTTATTTTCTATGTAAAGACCAGAGATGAAAATTCAGAAGGTGTGAGACAAAAGGATTGAGGCTAGAGGGTGTAATGTAGGTAGAAAGGGAGGGGAGAAGTAGGTGCGGGTCCAGGTGGGACATAGGGGAGATGGGTGAGGGTATAAGGAGGCGTAGTGGGTAGGAACAATGAGTGGGAGGGTATGTAGTTACCTAAAAGTGGAGATACAATATTCATACCATCTGTTCGTAAGCTACAATCAATCTGAAGAAGGTTCACGATCGGCAATATTACATTTCCATGTGCTCCAGAGATGCTGCCTGACTCGCTGAATTACTCCAGCACCCTGTCTCTTTTTTTGTAAGCCAGCATGTGCAGTTCCTTGTATCTACACATAACAAAGGTGCCTGGTACTCCACTTTTTGGCCTATTTTTTGATAGTCTGATTATGCATTGAAACGTTGACCTCTTCTGTGGAATTCTCTGCCTCAGAGGGTGGTGGAGGCAGGTTCTCTGGATGCTTTCAAGAGAGAGCTAGATAGCGCTCTTAAAAATAGCGGAGTCAGGGGATATGGGGAGAAGGCAGGAACGGGGTACTGATTGGGGATGATCAGCCATGATCACATCGAATGGCGGTGCTGGCTCAAAGGGTCGAAAGGCCTACTCCTGCACCTATTGTCTATTGTCTATTGAATCAGTGTTGGTAATAGTAAGCATAAAACTTGTCTATTGTTCTGCAGTTAGAAAAATCTTAACTAAAATAGATGTAAAGGGACAGTTTTTTTTGGTTTGTGCATCTCTGCCGATGTCTAGAGTGCAGAATCTATTCACTGCTTCTTTATGAGGACAAAACATTTCAGCTGCTGTATTATCTAACGTGAAAAAAATTGTTCATGATTTTTATTTCAAAAAAAGATGCAATTAGTTCAATAATCTAAGAGGTATAAATAGATCTTCTGAGCTATAATGCATTATTCAAATTAGTTCATGGAAAATATATCAAATATTATTATTCTGCCTTCCTTAATCCAGAGCAGCTAAAATTGAATAGATATTTTTTTACAGAGAGTAATTTGAACATTAAAAATACTCTGTGTAGGAATAACTGCAAATGTTGGTTTAAATCGAAAATAGACACAAATTGCTGGAGTGACTCAGCGGGACAGGCAGCATCTCTGGAGAGAAGGAATGGGTGGTGTTTCCATGATTGGCGTCTCCTCGCAACTTTGCACAAGTTGATTTCAAGAGTTAAAACTGGAGTGCACGGCACCTCACGTGGGAAGTGGCCGGCTTGCGTTGATCACTGTGTGCTTTGGCAAAGGGTTGTTAACCCTGCAATAAACAGCTTTTTTGGAATGAACCAGCACACAAATCATGCACCCAGCCACCCCACCAGGTCCTGGTCCGTCTGTGGTGGAGTCTGCAAGTCCACGTGGCCCACATCTTGAAGCCCACGCTTGAAGGCGCGCACCACTAGACTCAGGAATGTCTTCTTCCCCTCTGCGACCAGGCTTCAGAACGGTCCTACCATAAGCTAGGGTACTGTCTGATTCACCTCTACCCCCATTGTGCTTTGTCTCAAGATCTAGTGCGCTACAATCGCTGGAGTTTAGAAGAATGAAACGTACAGAATAGCGAAAGGCTTGGATGGTGTGGATGTGGAGAGGATGTTTCCACTAGTGGGAGAGGTTAGGACTAGTCAAGTCAAGTCAAGAGAGTTTATTGTCATGTGTCCCAGATAGGACAATGAAATTCTTGCTTGCTGTAGCACAACAGAATAGGGTAAGCATAAAAAATACAGAACAGTTCAGTGTGTCTATATAGCATAGACCATGTATATACACATAAATAAACAGATAAGGTGCAATAGGCTGTTATAGTTCAGAGTCTTAAAGAAGGAACTGCAGATGCTGGAGAATCGAGGGTACACAAAAGGCTGGGGAAACTCAGCGGGTGCAGCAGCATCTAAGGAGCGAAGGAGATAGGCGACGTTTCGGGTCAGGTCTGAAGAAGGGTCTCGACCCGAAACGTCGCCTATCTCCTTTGCTCCTTAGATGCTGCTGCACCCGCTGAGTTTCTCCAGCCTTTTGTGTACCCCCCATAGTTCAGAGTCTGTTTGTTGGCGAGTTTAATAGCCTGATGGCGGTGGGTCAGAGCCTCAGAATTAATTAGGAAGGAGATTAGGAGGAATTTCTTTAGTCAGAGGGTGGTGAATCGGTGGAATTCTTTGCCACAGACGGTTGTGGATATATATCCACCACAAGCCAGTGGATATATTTAAGACAGAGATAGATAGATTCTTGTTTAGTACGGGTGTGAAGAGATTATGGGGAGAAGGCAGGAGAATGGGGTTAGGAGGGAGATATAGATCAGCCATGATTGAATGGAGGAGTAGACTTGATGGGCCGCATACCTAATTCTACTCCTATCACTTATGATCTTACGATAATGCTGAGAACTATATTCTGCACTCTGTATCTTCCTCTTTGCTCCATCTACTGTACTTGAATTGATTGTAGTTATATATGGCATATTGGATAGCAGGAAAGCAAAGCCTTTCACTGTGTCCGGATACATGTGACATTAATAAACAGAAACGTCTGACCCTCTGAAGCAGTGCAGAAGCAAGTAATTCTCGATCCCAAGGTGGATGCTGGAGAAGACGACCGTTTGCAAGAGACACAATTATGCGATCAAGATGTTTTCTTGCAAACTTAGAGAATGGTGAAGACACAAGGAGCTGCAGGTGCTGGCTTCCAAAAACGGATACAAAGTGCAGGAGTAACTCAGCAGGTCAGGCAGCATCTCTGGAGGACATGGGTAGGTGACGTTTCGGGTCTGAAGAAGGATCCCGACCCGAGACAAGCTCTCCACAGATGCTGCCTAAAGGGCCTGATCCACTTTCACGACCGAATTCACGACCTTTTTTACTCGTGGACATTTTTCATCAGGCTAGAAAAACGCCGCGACCTACTTGATGCCACGAGTACCTACGACTAGCATCACGGCCTGCTACGGCCTACCCACGACCTCGTGGCGACTATGCTGCGAGTATAAGTCAAGGGGCAAACTCGGCAGAGGTCGTGAATTAGGTCGTGAAAGTGGGACAGGCTCAAGGAAATAACACTGTATGCACAGTTAGAAATCTATGCAGTGTATGTATTAAAACAGCAAACTCCTGAGTCACAGCCTGAGTGGCATCATGCAACTATTACACAGAACAGTACAGCACAGCAACGAGTCCTTCGGCCCACAACATGGTGCCAAGTTAAACTGATCTCACCTGCCTGTACATGATCCATATCCCTCTATTCCTTGCACTTTCCATGTGCCTTTCGCAAAGCCTCTTAAACACCACTGTCGCATCTGCCTCCACCGCTACCCCTGGCAATGCGTTCCAGGCCCCCACCGCCCTGCGCGTCTCCATTTCCATGTCTATTTTTCCATTACACTTCCCCCTCTCACCTAATGCCTATGCCCTCTAGTGTTGGATAGTTCCACATTGGGGAAAAAGGTTCTGAATGTCTACACTATCTATGCCTCCCATAGCATTCTGGCTACAGTGTCGGAAGGAACTGCAGATGCCGGTTTAAACCGAAGATAGACCCAAAATGCTGGGGTAACTCAGTGGGACAGGCATCATCTCTGGACAAAAGGAATGGGTGACGTTTCGGGCCGAGACCCTTCTTCAGACGGATGTTAGGGGGGAGGGGGGAGGGAGATGCAGAGATAAGGATATGTGGGGTGTGAAAACAGGGCAAAGGGAATGTGGATCAAGGAAAAAGTAGAGTAGATCACTGTCAGCGGGGAGAAGGTAACAACAAAGCAAACAGATAAAACGTAGTCGTGGGCTGGATGGAGAACTGGGAAGGGGGAGGGGAAGGAGAGACAGTCAAAGCGAGGGTTCTGTAGACTCATGGCACACTGTTCACTTTTGGTAGATAACAGATCATGACACAGCGAGGCCATTATCCTCACATGTCAGAGCAATAATTGCCTTTAATCTGCCGCCTACTGCAGTTAACAGCATCCCGGCGAGGGACAGGCATAGACGTTAAGCCTTTAGTTGACAGTTTCAAACATTCTTGGTAACTCTGGCCACCAAGCTTACATCTGCCATGAATGCTGAATGAGGATAAACAGTGAATTCTCTAAGTTTAGATTACTTCTACAAACACCACCCCCCCCCCCCCTTCACCCCCTTCCTCCACTAAAAGTCCTTTCACCAGTTCCACAAACATTCACAAGGATGTTTCCCTCTTGGGGTCACACTGTCCCCAGCCGACAATCGGTCTATCGGGGAACCTCCCTGCCTGAGGTCATCTGATTTTTCCTGGTCTTTCCTTGCTTCCACTCAGCCCCAACCCCTACAACCAGTCTGACCATTAGAATAGAATAGGATACTTTATTGTTGCATGTGACAAGGCAAAGTGAAATTCTTTGCAAGCATACCCAAGGTGTGCAGGTATTTGCCACAATAATTGACAAAGTTACAAAGTACCCCCACCGGCTCCTCCTTTGTCCTCACGGTGTCCCTCCAGGCCGGGTCCTCCATCGTTCATTGTTCTTCCCCTCCTCTACCGTGGCCCCCCCAACGCCGGGTCCTCCATTGTTCTCCCCCTTCCCCCCCTCACGGTGATTCCCCCATGCCTTCATCGACCACCGACCGCGAGTCGACCCGCGAGGCCTCACCGCCGCCACCGAGGCTCCACCGAGGCCACCGAGGCTCCAACTACCCCACCGAGGCTCCAACTACCGCGAGGCTCCACCGACGCCCCAACGTTACCGCGAGGCTCCAACGCTACCGCAAGGCTCCAATGGCCCAGGCAGGCTTTGCCACCCAGCTTCTCCACAGCCTCTTGGGAAGCCTGCCGGGGGTGAGTTGGGCCCACCGGCAGCTTACGGTCTGAGGCAGGGTTCTACAGCGGGTGAGTCGGGCCCACCGGTCGGGCGAGTCATCAGTTTCTACGGGCCGCGCGGCCCCCCAACCAATGGCTTGATTGAAAGGGTCCCAACATAAAACGTCACCTATCCATTTTCTCCAGAGATGCTGCCTAAGCCACTGAGTTACTCCAGCATTTTGCGTCTATCTTTGGTATGAAGATAGCATTTCCTTTTTATTACAAGTAGGTGTGTTATTGACCTGGGATATGCTTACTGCAGTGATGTATTTGCACGGATCACGAGAGAAAACAAGACAACGTTCAAAGTTACAGCTAATTGACAGGATGTTTACAAACTTTGCACAGTACTCACTCTTTCCCGAAGCTTTTCTTTAAGAATTAAGCTGAGAACGGAATATGGGAATCGAAACCAGACAGGTGCGCCGACAATGAATACTTTTTTCAATCGAGCGGGAAAGGCTCCCTGAAAACAGAAAGGTGGCAGTACAGAACAAACACAGGCTT
Source organism: Okamejei kenojei (assembly GCA_035221665.1). NCBI lineage: Eukaryota > Metazoa > Chordata > Chondrichthyes > Rajiformes > Rajidae > Okamejei > Okamejei kenojei. Next base: position 7,081,546 of record CM069169.1, on the reverse strand, counting down.
GGTCAATAAATGGCCAATCATTTTAAACAGTTTGACTGAGCAAACAGGATGTTCTTCCAAGATAAAATACTAACACGTGACAAGGCAGGCAGCAGGGGGGGGGCGCAGCGGGAGAGTTGCTGCTTCACAGCGCCAGACACCTGGGTTCCATCCTGTCTGTAGGGAGCTTGCACCTTCTCCCTGTGACTACGTGGGTTTCCTCCGGGTGCTCTGGTTTCCTCCCACATCCCAAAGACATACAGGTTTGGAGGCTCATTGGCTTTGGTTAAACAAAATTGTGAATTGTCCCTCGTGTGTAGGATAATACTAGTGTATGAAGTGATCGGTGGTCGGCCTGGACTCGGAGGGCTGACGGGCCTGTTTCCATAGTGTATCTCTAAAGCCTAACGTAAGGTCTAAAAGACGAGGATTTTATTTATTTCTGCAATAAAGGAATTTACCCTGGCAAAAGGAGATCAGATTGGGAGCACTGTTACATTGAGGCTGGAATTCATCTGTGGATGAGCTAAGCAGTTTCTGAAATTGTTCCTTTCATCTACAACCAGAGTCTTTGACAGCAGCACACTCGAGACATCATCACTCCTAGTTGCCCGAGATGGAGGTTCGGACCAGACAATGTATCAACAATGTTACTAGTTTATTTTATGTGTCATTGCATATAACCATATAACCATATAACAATTATGCACACAGCTCCATTCCCTTCACGGTGGAAGCTCATTCCACACAGCCACCACCCTCTGAGTGTGTCATGCCCTCTGTTTGAATATTCCCTACCCTCAATGGGAAAAACTCCACGTTAACTCTGTCTATCCCTTTCATACCTTCTGCGCTCAAAGAATAAAGACCTAACTTGTTCAACCTTTCTCTGTAACATAGTTGCTGGAACCCTGGCAACATTCTAGTAAATCTCCTCTGTACTCTGTCTATTTTGTTGACTCATGTGGTCACGTGCTGGCGGAGCACCAAGGCAAATTCCTTGTATGTGAATACTTGGCCAATAAACGTATTCATTCATTTATTCATTCATTCATTTTTGTCACGTGTCCCAAGACACAGCAGAAATCTGCATGGTAGAAAGATAATAGAACATAGTAGAGCACAGAAACAGGCCCTTCGGCCCGCAATGTGCTCAATGTGTTAGTGAAGAAGGGTCTCGACATGTAACGTCACCTATTCCTTTGCTCCAGAGATGCTGTCTATCCCGCTGAGTTACTCCACCATTTTGTATCTATCTTCAGTTTAAAACAGCATCTACAGTTCCTTCCCTACATATGTGTTTAGTTTACTTTAGAGATACAGCTCGGAAACAGGCCCTTTGGCTCATCGATTCCACGCCGACCAGCGATCACCACACATTAACACTATCCTACACACACTAGGTACGATTTACAATTATTCCAAGCCAATGAACCTACAAACCTGTATGTCTTTGGAGTGTGGGAGGAAACCGGAGATCCCAGAGACAATGCGCGCAGATCACATGGAGAACGTACAAACGCTGTACAGACAGCACCTGTAGTCAGGATCAAACCCGGGTCTCTGGCGCTCTGGGCCACCGTATCGTTATCAGCGTGGGTGTAATCAAAATCATTCTTGAATACAGGAGGTAGTGCAAAGAGAAAAGAGACAGAGTGTAGTATGTTACAGCTACAGAAGAAGTGCAGGTAAAAAAAAGTGCAAGGAGGTAGATTGGAGGATGGCAACACAGCATTAGCCTGTGGGAAGTCTGCTCAAGAGTCTGACAACAGTGCAGGGAAGAAACAGTCCCTGAATCTAGTGGTAGGCGCTTTCAAAGCTTTGGTATCTTTTGCTCGACGGGAGATGAGTTAAGAAGGAAAGACCGGAATGTGATTAGTCCTTGAATATATTGGCTGCTTTCCCAAGGCAGCGTGAAGTGCAGATGGAATCACTAAGAGAGGAGGCTGGTTCAATATGTAGTAGTTGAATGCATTATCATCAACAATTACTCCTTAATTACCCCTTAATTAAATTAGCCCTTCATCTAAACATTAATCTCACACTTCATCTGGTATAAATGCTTATACACTTGGACTTTAATTTCCTTTTTGACGTAGTCGACAGATTTGGGATAACCTGACATTTAACTACTGGAACAACACCAATTGGCCAATGGGGCCTTGCTGGTTTTTAACTTATTTCACCAGAGGAGGAAATCGAGACATGAATGTAAGAGGTCAAACATAAAATGTGAGAAATACAACAATGACTCCCAAGGAAAACATTTTATCAATAACAGAATATAATTTCAAAGTAAACACGGCTAATTTCAGCAGTACAGCGGGTTAGCTCAGTATACTCAGTGAGTCAGGTCACATCTGTTGGAAGTGGAAAAACACACAAAGTTCTGGAGTGGCGCAGCGGTAGAGTTGCTGCCTTACAGCGCCGGAGACCCGGGATCGATCCTGACCACGGGCGCTGTCTGTACGGAGTTTCTACGTTCTCCCCGTGACCCGCGTGTGTTTTCTCCGAGATCTTCGATTTCCTCCCACACTCCAAAGACGTACAGGTTTGTATTTTAATTGGTTTGGTATAAATGTAAATTGTCCCTCGCGCGCGTGTGTGTGTGTGTGTGTGTGTGTGTGTGTGTGTGTGTGTGTGTGTGTGTGTGTGTGTGTGTGTGTAGGATCATGTTGATATGAGGGGGTCGCTGGTCAGTGTGGACCCACCCGATGGGCCGAAGGGCCTGTTTTTGTATTTCTGAACTAAACTAAAAAAGTAACACAGCAGGCAGGCAGCATTTCTGGAGGACATTGACAAGCGGCGTTTCGAGACAGGGCTTCTATAACCTGAAGAAGGGTTGACCCAAAACATCACCTATCCATGCCCTCCATAGATGCTGCCTCACCCGCTGAGTTTCTCCAGCATTTATGTCTACCTCAGACCTTAGTTTAGTTATTTTAGAAAAAATCAGCTCTAACCTGTTGAGTTTAGAGAATCAGTTTGGAAAGCAGCCGTTCGGACCACCGGGCCCACGCCCACTGTCGATCAGCCGTTCACACTAGTTCTATGTTTTCCCACTTTCGCCTCCAAATTGCTACACACTAGGAACAATTTACAGATGTCAATTAACCTACAAACCTGCACTCCTTTAGGATGTGGGAGGAAACCAGGGCACCTTTAGGAAACCCACACAGTCACACAGGGAGAACGTGGAAACTCCACGCAGACAGCACTTGAGGTCTGGATGGAACCTGGGTCTCTGGCGCTGTGAGGCAGCAGCTGCGCCACCTTGTGGTTCCAAGAGTTACGACGTTTCGCAATGTACGTATTAACCGATAACAGTTGCTCACTTACCTTCAACAGGTGAAGGATTTTCTTGCTAAGGTCATACTCAAAATTGGTGTATGCCGAGCCAGCCATGTCGTAAATGAACACCAGGCCATTTCTTTGAGTTTCAAAGCTGAGAAAACAAAAGTGCTCTCTGAGATTAGAGACCAGTTGCAAGGCCCAACGGGGACAATGAAGATAGACACCGAAAGCTGGAGCAACCCAGCAGGTCGGGCAGCATCTCTGGAGAAAAGGAACAGGTGATCTTTCGAAGGTAGACAAAAGTGCCCAAAACGTCGCCTATTTCCTTCGCTCCATAGATGCTGCTGCACCCGCTGAGTTTCTCCAGCACTTTTGTCTACCTTCGATTTTCCAGCATCTGCAGTTCCTTCTTAAACACAGGTGATCTTTCGAGATCCTTCTTCAGACTTGACCTGAAACGTCACCTATCCCTTTGCTCCAGAGACGCTGCCTGACCCGCTGGGTGACTCCAGCTTTTTGTGTCTATCTTCAATGTAAACCAGCATCTGCAGTTCCATCCTACACAATGGGAACAATGAACGTGGCCACACAGCAGGTCAGACCACTGCCGAGGAATTACTGGGAACAGTATAACACATGGGAAGGTTTGAGTGTGCTACAATGTGCTGTTTTTTTAAGTGTCATATTTGTATAAAAAAGGTTTTATTTACATAAATTACACGGGAAACAAGAATGGATGGACACAAATTATAATGGGTGGCACGGTGGCGCAGTGGTAGAGCTACTGCCTTGAGGTGACAGAGACCCAGGTTCGATCCTGACTACGGGTGCTGTCTGTATGGAGTTTGTACGTTCTCCCCATGACCTGGGTGGATTTTCTCCGAGATCTTCGGTTTCCTCCAACAGGTTTGTAGGTTAATTGGCTTGGTATAAATGTGAAACTTGTCCCTAGTGTGTGTTGGATAATGTTAATGTGCGGGGATCGCTGGTTGGCGCAGGCCTGGTGGGCTGAAGGGCCCGTTCCACGCTGTATCTCTAAATGAAACTAAACTAAAATATAAAGCTCTGATGCAGCTTTCTAAGTTACTTAATACAAAATCTTAGCAAATTTGTTGAGGATTGACATGTCCAAGAAACCATGCAGGAAGTCTGTCACTTGAGATCTCGTTTGTTAAAAGTAAAACTGAATTTTCATCTAAGGTACATATTATCTGTGCACTGTGGAAGGCTTGATTATATTCATGAAAAGCCTTTGCTTAGACTGGATGGCACACAAACAAAAGATTTTCACTGTACGCGTCAATATAATAAATTAAACTAAAAATAGTTCAACTTCCTATTGCATTTCAAATGTGCTGCGTATGTTGTGAATTAGATTATTGTAATATTCCTGTGCATTGACTTGTGGGCAGCACGGTGGCGCAGCGGTAGAGTTGCTGCCTCACAGCGCCAGAAACCGGGTTCGATCCTGATTACGAGTGCTGCCTGTACGGAGTTTTTTACGTTCTCCCTGTGACTCTGTGGGTTTTCTCCGTGTGATCCGGTTTCCTCCCAGTCTCTAGAGACTACAGGTTGTGTAGATTAATTAGCTTCGGTACGGCACGATCGCTGGTCGGCGCTGACTCAGCAGCCCGGAGGCCTGTTTCCACACTGTATCTCTAAGGTTTTAAAGGCTTAATCTCATCTACAGGTCTATGTTCTATATTCTCAAAATTATACTGTAGGAAATTAAATTGCAATACATATAAAACCCAATTCTTAAAATTATTATTTTTTTAATTTAACTGAAGAGCCTTCAAATATCTGAGAACTTTTCATTCATGTTGCCTTGTACAGATTGTCCATATATAAAGTTACTTTTTAAATTGGAAAGAGGAAAATCAGTCTGTGTTACTGCTTACAAGACAAGAGACAAACAAATGGGGAAAGCAAAGGGAACAAGATGATATATTTTGCAGTGCAACATTGGATAAAGAAAACAGCTTGCATCTTTGTATTTCCAACTTTGGAAAGAAGAGGACTGGAATAGACTACTCTCTCCATAGAATCACAGAGTCATAGAGTGATGCAGTGTGGAAACAGGCCCTATGGCCCAACTTGCCCACACCGGCCAACATGTCCCAGCTACACTAGTCCCACCTGCCAGCATTTGGTCCATATCCCTCCAAACCTGTCTTATCCATGTACCTGTCTAACTGTTTCTTAAATGTTGAGATAGTCCCTGCCTCCACTCCTCTGGCAGCTTGTTCCATACACCCACCACCCTTGGTGTGAAAAAGGTACCCCTCGGATTCCTATTAAATCATTTCCCCTTCACCTTGAACCTATGTCCTCTGGTCCTCGATTCCCCTACTCTGGGCAAGAGACTCAGTGCATCTGACAATTAATTCCTCTCATGATGTTCTACACCTCATCCTCCTACACCCTCTAGTCCTGGCAACATCCTCGTAAATCTCGGAACCCTTTCAAGCTTGACAATATCTTTCCTATAACACGGTGCCCAGAACTGAACACAATACTCTAAATGCGGTCTCACCAACATCTTATACAACTAAGACATGACCTCCCAACCTCTACACTCAATACTCTGACTGATAAAGGCCAATGTACCAAAAGCCTTTTGACCACCTTATCTACCTGCGACAACCTTCAAGGAACCATGCACCTGCACAGAGGTGACCGCTTTGATTCCTGAGAGGTCCCACTCTCTCTCTAGTTACCCCTTTCCCCCTTATGTATTTATAAAATCTTTTGGGATTGTCCTTAATGCTACCCGCCAGAGCTATCTCCTGGCCCCTTTTTGCCCTTCTGATTTCCATTTTCAGTTTTCTCCTTAGTTCCCGAAACTCCTCCAGGGATGCAGTCGATCCCAGCTGCCTACACCTGTCCCATGCATCCTTCTTGTTTTTGACCAATGCTAATCACTTCGAAAAATTAATCTGCACACAAGTAGATGTGGAGAGGATGCTTCCGCTAGTGGGAGAGTCTATGACCAGAGGCCATAGCCTCAGGATCAAACCTTTAGAAAGGACTTGAAAAGGAATTTACTTAGTCATAGGGTGGTGAGTCTGTGGAATTCATTGCTGCAGGCGGCGGTGGAGGCCAAGTCATTGGGTATTTTTAAGGCGGAGTTTGATAGATACGATTAGCAAGGGTGCCAAAGGGAGAAGGCAGGAGAATGGGAGAAACAGGAAAAAATAGGTCAGTCATAATTGAATGGCCGAGTAAACTCGATGGGCCAAATGGCCTAATTCTGCTCCTATGACCTATGAACTAATCAGAGGGAGGAACACGCAAACTCCACACAGACAGCACCGGAGGTCAGGACTGAACCGGGATTGCCGCCAACATCAAGAAATGGTTCTCCTAACTGCACCACAGTAGCGCCCTCAACAGTCTGAAGAAGGGTCTCGACCCGAAACGTCGCCTATCTCCTTCGCTCCTTAGATGCTGCTGCACCCGCTGAGTTTCTCCAGCTTTTTGTGTACCCAGCGCCCTCAACAGTCCTGGAGGACCGCGTTCAGTTCCATTTCTCAATGCCGCTCATCGTGTTTCAGTAAAGTCACTTGATAGCAGCCACACACAGTCCCTCATCTGATCTCTCTATCATTCAAAGGACCCAGTGTTTCCCAAAACTGAGGACTGAGGAAGCAGCTATTCCTGAGTTATTGCCAGCTTATGAAATGCATTTAAAAGCCACAGTTCCAACTTAATTGGTCAAGCAATATAGAGACTGCCAACAGAAAATGAGACTGCATTTCTGAAATAAAGCAGACAGCGCCTGATATAGAGACAAAGAACTGCAGTTGCTGGTTTATTAAAAAAAAAGACACAAAGTGCTGGAGTAACTCAGCGGGTCAGGAAGCATTTCTGGAGAACATGGACAGGTGACGTTTTGGGTCTTCTTCAGACCTTCCTTCAGCGCCAGATCTGACTGGGCATAATTCCGATTTTACGAAGCTCATGCAAGAATGAAACATTGTCAATGTTCATGAAAGCCACAACATCCTAAATTATTGTACTTTGTTTGAAAGAATGAAGATAATTTAATGTGCAGGAATGAACGGCAGATGCTGGTTTAAATCAAAAATGGACACAAAATGCTGGAAGTAACTCAGCGGGACAGGCAGCATCTCTGGAGAGAAGGAATGGGTGACGTTTCGGGTCTCGAAACGTCACCCATTCCGTCTCGCCAGAGATGCTGCCTGTCCCGCTGAGTTACTCCAGCATTTTGTGTCTATCTTCGAGGATAATTTAACAATGGAGTCAAGAGGAGGGCTTTAATAAAATGTTCCGTCTTCTCCCCCTTGGCTTTGTCAAACAAATAGTATTGTAAACAAAGTATTTGCTGACCTTTCGATGGCTTGATCCAGCACGTAGAACAACGCTTGCAAGACCACGTGCTGCAGGGTTTTGTTGGGCTGGTGTAACTTGGCAGTGAAAAGGGCAATGGAAGCCCCTGACGGATCGCGTACACTCTGAGAAAGAAGGGAAAGAACATGTCAGAATATCAGCAAGACGATATTCGCAGTGGAGGGACTGACTCATTTAGTTCACACATTACAATGTTACCACTAGTAGTTTAAGTAAGTTTATTGGCCAAGTATTCACATACAAGGAATTTGCCTTGGTGCTCCGCCCACAAGTAACAACATGGCATACAGTGACAGTTACAAGTGACTCAGAAAACTCTTAACATTAATAATAATAAAACATTAATGATAAAACACCATTGATCAAGGATGTGAACCAACAAAATACTCCAGGTGCAAAATACTCCTTAGCTTAGAGATACAGCGTGGAAACAGGCCCTTTGTCTCACCAAGTCCATACCGACCAGCGGTTAGTTCTATCCTACACACTAGGGACAATTTACCAAAGCTAATTAACCTACAAACCAGCGCGTCTTTGGGATGTAGGAGGTCGCTTTCCTCCGTACCTGATCCCCCCACATCTGTATACATCCTCGCACAGCTGTACACTCCCAGCTCCACCCCTCTCCCCCAAGGGCCCGGGCCCTGCCTTTCCTTTCACCAGTCTGACCAGAAATGCACGTTTTTAATCGTTCTCTTTTCCTTCAATAATAATTCCACAGATAATAATTTGGCATTTGCTGTTCAGTGAACTTCCAATCCACTTCCTTCTCCAATTATACTGACATCCTTTTATTAATCGGATACCCCGGAACGATCTTTAGAATGAACCTTCCGGAGAAAGAGCCAGTCCGTTGCTAATTTATGAATTTTTTATGAGATGATTTATGAGATCCTTTCCATTCTGCATCTCCATTCTCTCTCATTCTTTTATCCTTTCTCTAGTTCCTTCATCTTCCCCAATCCATCTCTCCCCTGGTGCATACCCACCTTCTCTCTTGTCCTCCATCTTTTTTGACATTCCCAATCTCCGTCCCTTCCATTGCTCTCTTTTTTTCTTCAGCACTCTATCCCCTCTCACTCACTCCATCCTCTCCTCTTAGTTCTCTCTCTCTCTCTCACACACTCACCCACTCTTTATCTCTCCCTCTATCTCTCGTTGCTTTCCTTCCGATATGTTTATGTTTATCATGGTCGCATGTATCGAGGTACAGTGCCAAAGCTTTGTTCTGCTTGCTGTCCAAACGAATCACACCATCTATACTGTGGATGCAATCTTGGTTCAATCTTGATCAAGAGGGTAGATTAGATCCTGTCAATCCAGTGAAGAAAGCGAATGGCATGTTGGCCTTCATAACAAGAGGAGTTGAGTATAGGAGCAAAGAGGTCCTTCTGCAGTTGTACAGGGCCCTAGTGAGACCACACCTGGAGTATTGTGTGCTGTTTTGGTCCCCTAATTTGGGGAAGGACATTCTTGCTATTGAGGGAGTGCAGCGTAGGTTCACGATGTTAATTCCTGGGATGACGGGACTGTCAAATGCTGAGAGAATGGAGCTGTTGGGCTTGTATTCACTGGAATTTAGAAGGATGAGAGGATATCTTATTGAAACATTTAAGATTATTAAGGGTTTGGACACGCTAGAGGCAGGAAACATGTTCCCAATGTTGGGGGAGTCCAGAACCAGGGACCATCGTTTAAGAATAAATGGTAAGTCTTTTAGAATGGAGATGAGAAAAAACTTTTTCACACAGAGTTGTGAGTGTATGGAATTCTGCCTCAGAGGGTGGTTGGGGCTGGTTCTCTGGATGCTTTCAAGAGAGAGTTAGATAGAGCTCTTAGGGATAGTGGAATTAAGGGATATGGAGAGAAGGCAGGAACGGGGTACTGATTGTGGATGATCAGCCATGATCACATTGAATGGCGGTGCTGGCTCGAAGGGCCGAATGGCCCACTCCTGCACCTATTGTCTATTATCTATTGAATGCCACTGGTTGTTCACATGATTCCAGTGCAACGCAGTGGGGCGGCCATGAAATATTGATAATGTATTTACTTGGATTAAAATAAAACCCTGCAGTAAGCAGTTTCCCTAAACAAATCCTTCAGACAACGTTTCAGCTGTGAAATAATAAGTTGCAGGGAATGTGATGTAGGAGCAAAATAAGTCAATGAAATAAAGAGCTTCTAAATATCATCTCGTCCTCAATAAGATGCTAATTTGTACGGGTTGTTTAAGAAAGAACTACAGATGCTGGAAAAATCGAAGGAGGACAAAAATGCTTGAGTAATAATTCAGCAGGTGAGGCAGCATCTAGGGAGCGAAGGAATAGGCGACGTTTCGGGTCGAGACCCTTCTTCAGACTCATTTCTTTAGTCAGAGGGTGGTGAATCTGTGGAATTCTTTGCCAGAGCAGGCTGTGGAGGCCAAGTCAGTGGATATGTTTAAGGCAGAGATACATAGATTATTGATTAGTACGGGTGTCAGGGGTTATGGGGAGAGGGCAGGGGAATAGGTTTAAGAGGGAACGATAGATCAGCCATGATTGAATGGCGGGGTAGACTTGATGGGCCGAATGGCCTAAGTCTGCTCCTGTAAGTTATGAAGGTGTTTATCTCGTGGCAATGTGATAGCTGTACATAAACCATAAGACATAGGATGAGAGTTAGGCCATTCAAGCCTGCTCCACCATTCAATCATGGCCGATCTATGTTCCTCTCTAAACCCCATCACCTTCACCCTGTCACCTTTGACACCCTGTGTGAGAAAGAACTGCAGATGCTGGTTTAAATCGAAGGTAGACACAAAATGCTGGAGTAACTCAGCGGGTGAGGCCGCATCTCAGTGGGTGTTGCTGCCTCACCCGCCGAGTTACTCCATTATTTTGTGTCCACATTTGGCACCCTTACCAATCAAGAACCTATCAATCTCCACTTACCAATGACCCACTGACTTGGCCTCCACAGCCATCTGCGGCAATTAATTCCACAGATTCACCGCCCTCTGACTAAAGAAATTCCTCCTCGTCTCCGTTCAACAGAGACAGACCCTCAGCCCACCATCAAACATTCACTAATCTTACACCAATCACACTTTATGCTCTCCACATTCTCATTCATCTTTTCCTTATCTTAGGAAATCTGGGAGAGGATAGGAATCCTTGGAATCTCAGTGAGTGAGAAAATAGAGACCACATCCTCCCCTGGGACTGCTGTCATCTGAATCACGGACTGTGAACACGTCTAATGGACAACATCCTCCGCACCAAAGTTTGAAAGGACGACAAAAGCTGTGGCAGCAGAGTTGCTGCCTTAAGCACCAGAGACCTGATCCAGTCCTGACTACTGGTGCTGTCTGTATGAAATGTTGTACATTCTCCCTGTGACTGTGTGGGTTTTCTCCAGGTGCTCTGGTTTCTTCCCATACTCCAAAACGTTCAGATTTGTAGGTTGATTGGCTTTTGTGAATTGTCCATTATGTGTAGGTTACGGGTGATCGTTGGTCGGCCTGGACCTTCCATGCTCTAGACTTTGTTGTTATTTAGTTTTAGAAACTAAAAGCAGGCCCTTCGGCCCACCAAGTCCGTGTCAACCAGTGATACTGGCACACTAACACTGGTTACAACACACACTTGGGACAATTTATAATTTTACCAAACCAATAAACTAAGATAAGTAAGTTTATTGGCCAAGTATTCACATACAAGGAATTTGCCTCGGTGCTCCGCCCACAAGTAACAACATGACATACAGTGACAGTCATGCTTAGCTTACAAACCTGCATGTCTATTGAGCGTGGGAGGAAACCGGAGCACCCGGAGAAAACCCACGCAGGTCACTGAGATAACGTACAAACTCCATACAGACAGCACCCGTAGTCGGGATTGAACCCGGGTCTCTGGCGCAGTGAGGCAGCAACTCTACCGCTGCGCCACTGTGCTGACCGTAGACTATTAGATGCTTATCACTCATTGGTGATAGCATCCATCTTTTATGAAAGCAAGACACAAAATGGTGGAGTAACTCAGCGGGACAGGCAGCATTTCTGTAGAGAAGGAGTGGGTAATGTTTCGGGTCGAGACCCTTCTTCAGATTGATGAACGGTTTTAGCGGGCATTTTTCCTTTTGATGTGATCACTGTCCATGATGCTGATGACTGGAGTCCCGGGGGAGGCAGAGGGGTGCCGACACACACCATGTTTAAGACAGTCCACATTGTCTTGCAAATGAAATCATTCTCAGCATTCCAGCACCGCACTCATTCACCTCGGCCGACTCTTGAGGATATTGCAAATCGCTGGCTGATTATTATTGGACTTCTGTGGTTTCTGCTCGTTTCCTCTCAGCCTTTGATTTCTGGGACAAACAACTGCATGCCAGCTGAGGAAGAGGCTTTTAATAGTTCTGGTGAGGAAGAACAATGACTTGAGAACATCAGAACGACTGGCGAGAAAGCTATTTTCAGGGACGATGCTCGTATTTTTACACAAGGGTCTATTGAGGCGTGTGGGATATTAGACCGTGCTTAGTTTATTTGCTGCAGTATAGTTGCTGCCTTACAGCGCTAGATAACCGGGTTCGATCCCGACTACGGGTGCTGGCTGTACAGAGATTGTATGTTCTCCCCGTGACCTGCGTGGGTTTTCTCCAGGAGCTCCAGTTTCTTCCCACGCTCCAAAGATGTACAAAGACATACCAGCGAACACCCCGTTCACTAACCTGGGGACAATCTTTCAACTTACTAAAGGCAATTAACTGACAAAGCTGCACGTCTTTGGAGCGTAGGCGGAAACCGGAGCAGCCGAAGAAAATCCACCCTGTCACAGAGAGAACATGCAAACTCCGTACAGACAGCGCCCGTAGTCAGGAACGAACCGGGGCCAATTCAACCATTGCGCCGCCAATCTCGAGCAAGAAACAAAGCACTGGAGAAACTCTGCGGGTCAGGCAGCATCTGTGGGGGAAATGGACAGACGCCGTTTCGTGCCGGGACCTTTGTTCAGACAGTGTATTGTGTAGTCTTTGTGTGGAAAGCTCACATTTCAAAGCCCATCTACCTACACAGCTAAGTTTGATCTGGTAACAACTTCTCTTTTGAGAAGCAAGGAGAGAGAAGAATCACATTTCATGTTTTTCTTCATTCCTTACAATGCTGTGTACGACAGTAATCGCAACTTCTACTGAAGTGTGGGTGGCCGTTGGCTCGCTAGAAGCTCATCCGCCCTTCGACAGGTCTTGTTTTTGGTCCTGCTGGGGGTCCACAGCCCCCTCCTCACCTGCAAACCAGGTGGGGGAGACGGTTTAGTCGCCGACTATAGAAACATAGACAATAGGTGCAGGAGTAGGCCATTCGGCCCCCATCTAACTCCCTCTTAAATATAGCAAATGAACTGGCCTCAACTACCTTCAGTGGCAGAGAATTCAACAGACTCACCACTCTGTGTGAAAATCTTTTTTCTCATCTCGGTCCTAAAAGAGTTCCGCCTTATCCTTAAACTGTGACCCCGTGTTCTGGACTTCCCCAACACCGGGAACAATCTTCCTGCATCTAGCCTGTCCAACCCCTTAAGAATTTTGTAAGTTTCTATAAGATCCCCCCTTAATCTTCTAAATTCCAGTGAGTACAAGCCAAGTCTATCCAGTCTTTCTTCATATGAAAGTCCCGACATCCCAGGAATCAGTCTGGTGAACCTTCTCTGTACTCCCTCTATGGCAAGAACGTCTTTCCTCAGATTAGACCAAAACTGTACGCAATACTCCAGGTGTGGCCTCACCAAGGCCCTGTACAACTGCAGCAGAACCTCCCTGCTCCTATACTCAAATCCTTTCGCTATGAATGCCAACATACCACTCGCTTTCTTAACTGCCTGCTGCACCTGCATGCCCATTTACAACTATCTGACCATGGAGCAGGTAGCACGGGATTACGTGGTACCCGTGGCGGGGGAAACTCCCCCCGACCGGACCTAAAAGTTTGAACTTAAAGTTTAAAATCAATCCATTCTTTCCAAGTCCTTTGTGTGCCAAAAGATTCCTTTTTACTGAAATTGTAGGGTTGTCCTGTGACTGAACAAACGCATCAAAAAACAACTTGCCGTAATCCCATGGCTGTGTTCAACTCCAGTGCAAATGACTTCCTTTCCCTGTCGAAATTCCCCACATCTGGCATTCCTATCCGGCGGAGCGAGCCAAGCAGAAATATAAGATAAGATGCATTTATTTGTCACGTGTGCCAATTGGCACAGCGAAATTAAATCACCATACAGCCATGCAGAAAAAATAAAGGACACAACATGGAGTAGATAGGATTCAACATAAAACATCCCCCCACAGCAGGATCAACATTTCCTACTGTGAGGGAAGGCACCAAAGTCAGTCTCTAATATCCAATGGCAGCAAAAATCTTGCAGCTTCGCAGTTCAACTGGTTGCTGCAAAGATTACACGTTTGCTTCAGAGTTTGAAGCGTGGCTTCCATCACCCAGCCGGAAGCCTTCTCGGCTTTTGTGGCTGAAAACACAAGCACACACCAAGGTGGCAGCACCGGGTCACACTGGAACCAAGTGTGGGAAGGAACTGCAGATGCTGGTTTACACCGAAATCAGACGCAAAATGCTGGAGTAACTCAGTGGGTCAGGCAGCATCTCTGGAGATAGACACAGAATACTGAGTCATGATACGCGCAAGGCGTGTATTACACGTGCATGGTGCGTGGTGACGCAGGTGGTGACGTGCGGTTGTGCACGGCGCCCCAGGATTTTGGGATTCACAAAATCTTCGCGCGCCACCTGCGTGACACACAAGTGACGCCCAAGTGGGACAGGCCCTTAACTCAGTGGGTCAGGCAGCATCTCTGGAGGACATGGATAGGTGACGTTTCAGGTTGGGAGCCGTCTTCAGACAGAAGAAGGGTCCTGACCCAAAACATCACCTATCCATGTTCCCCAGAGATGTAGCCTTACCCACTGAGTTAGTCTAGTAATTTGTGTCCTTTTGTGGGGCGAGGGCAATGGACAAACTCTCATTCTGCAGTGAGACCAATGATGCAACTGGAATGCTCTGCGAGCTGGCATTGTGGGGGGGGGGGGGGTGAGGAGGGGGGCTGTGGACCCCTACAATGCCAGCTCGCAGAGTATTCCACCTATCACTCTCCAGACTATGTCTTGTCACCATGTCTCTTCCAGCATTCACCCCCACTACCACAATCTGACTGAAGAAGGGTCCAGACCCGAAAGGTCTCCTATCTATGTTATCCAGAGATGCTGCCTGACCTGCTGAGTTACTCCAGCACTTTGTGTCTTGTTTTGTAAGCCAGCATCTGCGGTTCCTTGTTTCAACAGCTTCATTGCCAATGCTGGTTCTTCATCCTAGATGTATTTGTGCATCAGAGTTTAAACTGGCTGGGGCGGCAGGGTGTGGAGGTGGGTGTATGGAACAAGCTGCTGGAGGAGGTAGCTGAAGCAGGTACGATCATATCATTTAAGGGACAGTTAAACAGGTACATGAATAGGATAAGTTTAGAGGGATATGGACAAGGTGGGTCTAGTGTAGCTGGGACATGTTGGCTGGTGTGGGCAAGTTGGGCCGAAGGGCCTGATTCCACACTGTATCGCTGCTTCTGCTAGAGTTTAGGCGGGTTTGAGTTTAGAGGCCACTGCAACCATTGTGGGATCGGCAAACTGTTTCACAGTTAGTCTCAACATCGATTGCAGAGGAAATCTATTGTTAAGGAAGCAGTGCTGGAGCACGTGTAAAATTATAATAGGATCGAGTGCTGTCGGCATGGATTTGTCAAGGGGAAACCACATTTCACAAATCCGTTGTGGGTTTTTTGAGGATGTAACAAGCAGCGTAGATAAAGGCGAGTCAGCTGATGTGGTGCATTTGGACTTCCAGACGGTGGTCGATAAGGGCCTTCAGAGAGAACGGCAGGATCATGAGAGATGGAATACAGTGTGGAAAAATCAGATGTAGAAACAAGGAACTGCAGATGTTGGTTTACATAAAAAGGCACACAAAGCGCTGGAGCAACTCAGCGGGACAGGTAGCATCTCTGGAGAACATGGATAGGCGTCACCTATCTATGTTCTCCAGAGGTGCTGTCTGACCTGCTGAATTATTCCAGCACTTTTTGTTTCTTAAAAATCCGTGGTTATTTCCTTGGGTAGAAAAATATTGAATTGGAGAATATCTTCTCCAATGGTGCTGGGAAATATATTCTGCACTCTGTATCTTCCTCTTTGAGCTATCTATTGTTCTCGAGTCTGAACTGATTGTATCTCTGTATGGTATATCTGACCTGTTGGGATAGTATGCAACACAAAGTGACAATACTTAACCTAAACCTCAACCCAACTGCCAAAAGTTGAGTGTAGTTTAGATGCAGAGTGGAAACAGGCCCTTCGGCCCACCGAGTCCGTGCCGACCAACGATCACCTGCACACTAGTTCTATTCTACACACTCAAGGGACAATTTACTGAAGGCGATTAACCTGCAAAGCTTTACGCTCGGATGCAATTGATCTACATCGGTGAGACCAAGCGTAGGCTTGGCGATCGATTCGCCGAACACCTCCGCTCAGTCCGCATTAACCAACCTGATCTCCCGGTGGCTCAGCACTTCAACTCCCCCTCCCATTCCGAAGCTGACCTTTCTGTCCTGGGCCTCCTCCATGGCCAGAGTGAGCACCACCGAAAAAGGAGCAGCACCTCATATTCCGCTTGGGCAGTCTGCACCCTAGCGGCATGAACATTGAATTCTCCAATTTCCGGTAGCCCTTGCTGTCTCCTCCCCCTCTCAGCTCTCCCTCACCCCTTCGGGCTCCTCCTCTTCCTTTTTCCTTTTTTCCTTTCTTCTCCCCGCCCCCCCACCCCACCCTCCATCAGTCTGAAGAAGGGTTCTCGGCCCGAAACGTTGCCAATTTCCTTCGCTCCACAGATACTGCTGCACCCGCTGAGTTTCTCCAGCACTTTTGTCTACCTTTGATTTTCCAGCATCTGCAGTTCCTTCTTAAAAGCTTTACACTCTACCTCAGTGCACGTGACAATAATAATCAACTGAACCAAACCTATTTCACTGTGTGAAAGAACCTCCTGTCAGACGAGCGGTGCGAGGGGAAAGGAGCTAAGTGTATTTTTGCCGAGTTTTCTCTGGAACCACGGAGGGTAGAAGTGTGGAACGTGATAGAAGTTTATAAAGTTGTGAGAGGCAAGGAGAGGGCGGGCAATCAGAACCAGCTTCCAATTTGGAAAAATCAAAGACAAGAGAGAGAGAGAGAGGGAGAGAGAGAATGGCTTTAAGGTGAGAGAGGCAAAGCTTGAAGGAGATGCGCGGGACGAGTTTTTTTAAACACAGAGGGCGGCGACTGCCTGGAATGCGTTGCCTGGGCTGGTGGTTGAAGCAGATGCGAAAGTGGCATTGAAGAGGATTTTGGATAGGCACATGGATATGCAGGGAATGGAGGGATATGGATCACGCACAGGGAGATATGGTCTTGGTGCAGACATTGTGGACCCACTGTACTGTTCTATGTCGGAACTAAACAGATCAGTCGTAACATATTGTGGCATCAAAAGTGTGTCAGTATTGCTGAAGGTGTGTGTGTACAAGCTGAGCCTGTTAGTGGGGGAGGTTTACTAAACAGCCTCTGTGTCAGCAGGGACAGTGTTGTGTGGGATGGATGGTACGATAATCCTGCATGGATTTTATATGCAACTAAAGAATCTATATACAGTAATCCCTCGTTATAAAGGGGGGGGGGATGTGTAGGAAGGAACTGCAGATGCAGGTTTAAATCGAAGATAGACACAAAAAGCTGGAGTGACTCAGCGGGACAGGCAGCATCTCTGGAGAGAAGGAATGGGCGACGTTTTGGGTCGAGACACTTCTTCAGACTGAAGTGAAAATAAGGGGAGTCTGTTATTACTGATTGTCTGCTATAACCGAGTAAGGTTTCATCATTGTATAAGCAGTCGAAACAAACAACTGCAGATGCTAGTTAGTACACAGTGCTGGAGTAACTCAGCGGCTCAGGCAGCATCTCTGGGGAACATGGATAGGTGACGTTTTCGGGTCGGGATTCTTCTTCGGACTATGGGGCTGGAATCCGGGTGTGTTGACGTCCCCGGCCTGCTGGAGGTCAGGAGAGGGGCGGGGATCGGCAGTCGATGGTCGCGGCCCGCGGAACGCAGGTACGGGCGAGTCGTGGCGGCAGGCGTGGCCTGGAAGCGGCAGGGTAGTGACGGGGGGGAGGGGGGCTCTGGACCAACGATCCTATAGCGGAGCAAGATAGATCACTCCTTCTAAATGCATTGGGCTGACGTGTAGTACGCAACGGAACGGAACGTGGGCCCTTTTTTTCATCCATTTCAGTAACCCGACCCGACCTGACCCGACCCGCAGTGTAATCAACGTTTCGGGGGAACAGTGTGTGTTAATAAATTATAATTCTGAAAATGAGGAGAAAATTTTTCCCAAATAACTTTGATGTTTACGAGGATGTTTCCGTAACCGGCTTCCGTCTCCGCACTAGTATCCTATGGGATCTTTGGTGCGGAGACGGAAGCCGGTTACGGAAATGGGGCCGAAAATTACCCATGAATCTGCCCATGTCCATACTATGCCTTTTTCGTCGAGTGGACTATCTTGCTCGTTATAGGATCTTTGCTCTGGACAGTGACTGTCGGTAGGTCCGTTGGCTGTAACCAAAATCCCTCGTAAAGAGGTCCATAAAAACGGGGGTTCACTGTATAAACAGTAAATTTACATTGTCAATCCAAACTTTCCAAACTAGTTGAAGGAATAATGTGAAGAATTCAGAATCAAAGCATGAAGAAATAATAACCACTGCTTGCACTCCCGATGAAATAAACCATTGCTAGTTTGTTCGGAATTTAAATTATGGCGAGAAAACTGAAAATGGCCCAACAAACAACTAACGTTAACCACAGACCAACATAGCGTGTACCAACGGGAAAAGACGAGTCTGTTCAAAATATAAACAGCATTTAACAACAGGAAGGAAATCAACTGAACACTCAGAACCCTGTGGTTTACAATTTACACCTAATTTACTGAGAGTTATTTGAATGAATTGGAGATTTGAGGCATGAGGAATAAATGAGCCAGCCTCACCATCAGGAATATTTCGATAGGAATCTGAGGAGCAACTTTCTCACACAGAGGGTGGTGGGTATGTGGAACCAGCTGCCACAGGAGGTAGTTGAGTCAGGAACTAGAACAGCATTTGTAAGACATTTGGACAGGTGCATGGATGGAAGTGGTTTCGAGGGAAGATAGACACAAATGCTGGAGTTACTCAGCGGGACAAGCAGCATCTCAGGAGAGAAGGAATGGGTGAGAAGCTTTAGAGAGATATGGGACAAATGCGGGCAGCTGGACTAGTGCAGATGGGGCATCTTGGTCAGCATGGGCAAGTTGGGCCGAAGGGCCTGTTTCCACGCTGAATGACTCTATGACTCACTGATGGGTCAAAACTCATCACGTTAGCCTTTATAGAAAAGTACAGGTCCACCACCAATTTTCCGGCACCCTAGGTTCCAGAGTTTTTCTGGATTATCCGTATTGCCAGACCAACAGAGCCTCCGAGAGGAGTCCAACAGTCCGCCTCGGCCGGCGAGGGGCCGAGATACCGGCTCGCAAAGTTGTCCTGGGGAGACGGCTGTGGATTTCCAGATCTCCGGCTGCGAGGAGCAAATTCGACCTGCCGATCGGCCGCAGCAGTCCCGATGAGGTTGCGAGCGGCCGCCTGTTCACACTAGTTTTATGTTATTCCATATTCTCATACACTCCCCCCTGCACAATAGGGGCAATTCACAGAGGGCTAATTAGCCGACAAGCCCACACGTCTTTGGGATGTGGGAAGAAACGGGAGCAGCCGAAGGAAACCCACGCGGTCACGGGGAGAACGCACAAACTCCTGTCGGCTACAGACAGCACCTGAGGTCAGGATCACACCCGGGTCTCTGGCACCGTGAGGCAGCAGCTCTACCCGCTGTGCCACCCGGCCACCGTATTAGTTCCTCGCGTCGGAGAAAATTACGATTGGAGATTAATGACCAGTGGCACCAATGGCATCCACATTCAGATGAAAGAATTGGAAGTGGGAATGGGCCATTCAGCCCCTCTGATCTCTGCCGTCTGCTCTGCCATTCAATAACATCAAGGTGAGTTTTTCAGTCTCAGCACCCTAATCTAATTATATTCAGTCAGTGTATTACCACACAGGTGGCACAGCGGTAGAGTTGCTGCCTTACAGCGAATGCAGCACCGGAGACCCGGGTTCGATCCCAACTACGGGTGCTGTCTGTACGGAGTTTGTACGTTCTCCCCGTGACCTGCGTGTGTTTTCTCCGAGATCATCGGTTTCCTCCCAAACTCCAAAGACGTGCAGGTTTGTAGGTTAATTGGCTTGGTAAATGTAGAAATTGTCCCTAGTGGGTGTGGGATAGTGTAAATGTGTGGGGATCGCTGGTCGGCACAGACCTGGTGGGCCGAAGGGCCTGTTTCCACGCTGAATCTCTAAACTAAACAAAAAAAAAAACCCCCACCCTTTTTATGCATTAAACAGGCAAATGGCTGTGTTTAGAGTACTCCCTGTTCGGAAAGGGATCAGGATCAGTGCAGTTACTTCTCCTCCACACTTCCGGGGATAAAAACACCAAACGGGTGGCACGGTGGCGTAGTGGTAGAGTTGCTGCCTTACACCCGGGTTCGATCCTGACTACGGGGTCCCCATAACCTGCGGGGGCTTTCTCCGGGATCTCCGGTTCCCTCCCACACTCCAAAGACGTGCAGGTTTGTAGGTTAATTGGCTTGATATAAATGTAAATTGTCCCTAGAGCGTGTAGGATAGTGTTAGTGTGTGGGGATCGCTGGTCGGCGCGGACTCGGTGGGTCAAAGAGCTGTTTCCGCGCTGCATCTCTAAACTAATCCCTAAACTTAAACCAAACCTCGAGGTGTGTTGTTCCTGCAAAGTTTGCCTGTGCTTTTGTCATTTAGGTTAGTTTCTCTTAGTTTGTACTTTAAACACAGGCTGTGCCTCTGGGATGGGCCCCACTTGAGCAGCTCCGAACCCATCTGGTCTTTGCACCTCCATTCAACCTCAGCTAATCCTTAAGGCAAGTTGGGCCATCTGTTTCACGCACAGAGCGGCAATCGATCATACAGATATGGATCTTCCCTGCTGTTCAGGACGCTATCGGTTTTTATGTCTTGGTAAATATTTGTGGAACACTTTCTGACTGAACCACCTCACAGCATGCAGAGAAGCTCTCCATTTGCTCTCCATTGCTCCATTTCCAAATCAGCAATTCAGCCCAGACCCGCCAACCCTCACCGACCTCTTCAGATGCGCCGCAGAAAGCATTTTATGGGGATGCATCGCAGCACGGTTTGGCAACAGCTTCGTCCAAGAACGCAGGAAATTGCATAGGATTGTGCACGCAGCCCAGACCATCGCACAAATTAACCCCCCATCCACTGACTCCATCTAAACCTCACGCTGCCTCGGCAAGACCACCAGAATAATCAAGGACCAGTCACACCCTGGTCACTCCCTCTTCCATCAGGCAAAAGTAAGTGTGCAAACGCACACCTCCAGAGTCTGGGACAGTTTCTTCCCAGCTGTTATTAGGCAACTGAACCATCCTCTCAACAACGAGAGCAGTCCTGACTTGCCATCTACCTCATTGGAGACCCTCGGACTATCGTTTATCGGACTCCACTGGACTTTATCTTGCACTAAATGCTATTCCCTTTATCCTGTACCTGTACACTGGATGGCTCGATTGTGATCACGTACAGTCTCTCCACTGACTGGCTCGCAACAAAAATGCTTTTCACTGTACCTGGGTGTACGTGACAAGAAACTAAACGCACTAGTAACAGAAGGGAGATTTTTAAAAAGGAGACACCAAGTGCTGGAGTAACTCGGCGTGTCAGGCAGCAACCCTGGAGAACATGGATAGGTGATGTTTTGGGTCGGGACCGTTCCTCAGACTTAAAAATAGCACAGGCTGGTGTGACCTTTCTACGCGTTAAAAATCGATGTGCCCCTTGGGACTAAAGGAAAGTAACTCGTTAAGGACCAAACTAACATATTAAAGTAGGGGCGTGCACATCTTCAACTAGATTAATGGAGTAGGAATTTTCAACTTAAAATCTACAATTACACACACCTGAGCATCTCAGACGAGGTTTGGGTCTGCTCCTCTTTAGATGTTCTACTATTCCCCCCCCCCCCCCAGCTTACGACAGGTTTCCCTTCCCGAGAACTGTTTGTGATCCCAACAGTTTGCAAGTCGGAAATGGGGCCGCCCGGCAATATAGTCACCACTGGTTACAGCAGACCACGGGGGAGTGGCTTGGTGGGAATGGTGTCCGTTATTGCAGATTGTCCGCTATAACCGTGCATGCAATTCGCTCTGACCACCTAGCGGTCACTCCGTGAAACAGCGAGTTGTTTTCAAAAACAATGTTCTTTTTAACGGCTAAAAATATATCTTTGTTTCTGCACACTAATAACCCTGTCCCACGGTACGGGTTCATTCCAAGAGCTCTCCCAAGTTTAAAAAAAAATCAAACTCGTGGTAAGCACGGAGAATGAACGTAGCGGGTACGTCGGAGCTCGGGGACGTCTCTTAGCGGCTCGTAACGCTAACGGCGGGTACTCGGGAAGACTCGCTAACTGCAGAGAAGCTAGGGAAGATTTGTGAAGATTTTTCACCATGTTGAAAAATGTCCACGAGAGCCCCGAGTACCGATGAGTGGCCATTACCGTAAATCTCCGAGTTCGAATCGGGGCAAACTCGGGAGAGCTCTTGGAATGAACTCGTACCGTGGGACAGGGCCATTAAAATACTAAAGGCTGTTTGTTACATTGTTTAATAGAGTTAAGTGTCGATCAATCGAAGCAATCACTTGTCAATTTCAATGCCTTGTCAATGTCCATGGTGTCCGCACTGTAACTAGCAGCCCGTGTTCTTAAAGAGACTTTCCATTATAACCGGTATCTGATGTAGAGAGGTCTGTCATAATGAGGGTTCAAGATACAAGAGATACAAGATACATTTATTTGTCACATGTGCCAGTTGGCACAGTGAAATGAATCACCATACAGCCAAACACTAAAATAAAGAACACAACACACGATAGATTTAAACATAAAACATCCCCACACAGCAGAATCAAAAATTTCCCACTGTGAGGGAAGGCACCAAAGTCAGTCTCGTCCTCGATGTTCACCCGTGGTCGGGGCCTCCGCAGTCGCCGCTAGGGGCAGCCCGCCGCTCAGGCCCGCTCGCTGGGATCTTGGAACTCCGGGTCCACTGTACGAACTAAGACCAGCCGAGAGCGACCAGGGCATTTAACTCAACCATTCAGATATTGCCAGTAATCGAGATCCCACCCAGCAGAGGATGCCTGCAACACTGCGGCAGCCCCTAAATGTGTCCCACTTCTCCCAAACGCTCCTTTATACACGCAGGCTGTAGTTGGGTTTTCATAATCTGGCGAGGACCTGTATATATTTTCACTCAAAATAGACACAAAATGTTGAAGTTCATTCCAAGAGCTCTCCCGAGTTTGCCCTGATTCGAACTCGGAGATTTACGGTAATGGCCACTCGTCGGTACTCGGGGCTCCCGTGCCTACCTGCTGTTAGCGAGTCTTCCCAAGTACCTGCCGTTAGCGCCAAGAGACGTTCCCGAGCTCCGACGTACCCGCTACGTTCATTCTCCGTGCTTACCACGCATATAACTCAGCGGGACAGGCGACATCTCTGGAGAGACGGAATGGGTGACGTTTGGGGTTGAGACTGAAGAAGGGTCTCGACCCGAAACCTCACCCATTCCTTCTCTCCAGAGATGCTGCCTGTCCCGCTGAGTTACTCCAGCATTTTGTGTCCATCTTCGGTTTAAACCAGCATCTGCAGTTCCTTCCTAGGAATATTTTCATACAATCTGACCACAAATCAGCACCAATCCATCAGGAGTTTATTTACGTTGAAGCACAAAACAGAAAATAAACAATTTTCTTATCTTCCTTGATTCAATAAACATTAACCATCATTTCCTCCACAGGATTTTCTCTTATCTGTGTGGCCCCTGGGGGTGACTCACTGCCACGCTAGTTCTGTGGGGTTTGGAGATGGGTGAGGAGGCCAGCAGACTGCCACAGTGATGCTCCATGGTGTGTAGGAGCAGGCCATTGGGGTGATTCTGCCCTCTTCCTGCCTCTGACAGTTATGAAGCGACCTCAGATGGTCGACCAACTCATTTCCATCAGACGCCTCTTCACCTTTATGAGCGTGTATGTTCCAGTGCGGCACGGTGGCGCAGTGGTAGAGTTGCTGCCTCACAGCGCCAGAGTCCCGGGTTCAATCCTGACCACGGATGCTGTCAATACGGAGTTTGTACGTCCTCGCCCGTGACCTGCGTGGGTTTTTCCAGGTGCTCCAGTTTCCTCCCACACTCCAAAGACGTACAGGTTTGTAGGCTAATTGGCTTGGTGTAATTATAAATTGTCCCCAGTGTGTGTAGGATGTTAGTGTGCGGGGATCGCTGGTCGGCATGGGCAGAAGGGCCTGTTTCTGCGCTCTATCTCTCAACTAAACTAACGCACTCATAGGCCAGTAATTCCCATAAAATTGAAAAGGATTTTCCTTACAAGGAAAACCAGTGACATCTTCGAAGTGTTATCTGTGTGTTCCTGGAAATCTCTTGGTGTGACAGGGCTCAGAGTGGAATGTCTGCTTTTGGACATGAGGAAGAGAAGATTGCCCATTTGAGTTCACGTAGACTAATTGAAGCCTCAGTACTGAGCTTGTTGACCCAGAGAGAAGGCTGGCATCAGTTCACACACTGATAGTGGTGTTTAGTTTAGAGATACAGCGTGGAAACTGCTCCTTCGCCCACCGAGTCCGCGCCGACCAGCGATCCCTGTACACTAGCGCTATCCTACACGCTAGGGCCAATTTTTTACCAAAGTCAATTAACCTACAAACCTGTACGTCTTTGGAGTGTGGGAGGAAACCGGAGCACCCGGAGGAAACCCACACGGACACAGGGGGAACGTACAAACTCCATACAGACAAGCAACTGTAGTCAGGATAAAACCCGTGTCTCTGGCGCTGTAAGGCAGCAACTCTACCACTGCGCCACCGTGCCATGGTGTGTAGAAGGGAACTGCAGATGCAGGTATTAAACGAAGATAGACACAAAGTGCTGGAGTAACCCGGGAGAAAGATGGGGCGGGGGTGGGAGGGGTGGGGTGAGATAGCTCACCTCAGGATAGAAATCACCAAATCCAACCTAGTGTTTTATGAAAGACCTTCAATTGCATTGAGGAAAATTGCGCTCTCTAAATGAGTAGAGATGTGAACAAACACATATGTATTGCAATGGAGACTTAGAATCATATTCAGAGTCATAGAGACATAGAGCACGAAAACAGGCCCTTCGACCCAACTTTCCCATGCTGACCAACATGCCCCATCTGCACTAGTCCCACCTACCTGTGTTTGACCCATATTCTTCTAAACCTTTCCATGCACCTGTCAAATATTTTTTTGAACGTTGTGATATTACCTGCCTCAACTACCTCTTCTGGCAGCTCATTCCATATTGCTTTATGTCAAATAGTTGCCCCTCAGGATCCTATTAAATCGTTCTCCCCTCACCTTAAACTGATGACCTCTGGTCCTTGATCTCCCTGCTCTGTGTAAATGACTGCGCATTTACCCTGTCTATTCCACTCATGATCTTACACATGTCTATAAGATCATTCCTCAGCCTCCTGCATCCTAGCCTACTCAACCTCTCCCTATAGCTCAGGCCCTCGGGTCCTGGCAACATCCTTGTTAAATCTTCTCTGCACCCTTTCCAGCTTAACCACACCAATCAACCTTTCGCAAAAGTGAGATCGGTTGCTGGAGTGGTTCAGGAACGGCAGCTCACCGCCACTTTCTCACGGGCAACTAGAGATTTGTAACTAAATACGGCCTCGGCCTGCAGTGAGTGAATGAATAAATGAAAAGCCACTTCATGATTCAGCGGTCGGAGGCAAACTGCGAGGCAGTGCGAACCTTGACTGTAACGGGCAGACTGTCTCAGGAGGGCTGGGTCGTGACACTGGGGTGTACTGGGACTTGGACACATGTGCCGTGGCCCGTAGGGGGAGCCGCCGAGCCAGCCCCCCCCCCGAAGACCAGAGGCCGACCGGGAGGGTGGAGCCGGCAACGAGGACGGACGTGACGGGCGAGGAGCAAGGCCGGTAGGAGAGGGGTCGGGGTCTGGCCCAACGATCATATAGCGAAGCAAGATAGAACACTCGACGAAAAAGACGTAGTACGGTCATGGGCAGATTCATGGGTAATTTTAGGCCCCATTTCCGTAACCGGCTTCCGTCTCCGCACCAAAGATCCCGTAGGATACTAGTGCGGAGACGGAAGCCGGTTAGGGAAACAACCTCGTAAAAGTCAAAGTTCTTTGGTAAAAATCTTCTCCTCATTTTCAGAATTATAATTTATTAACACAAACTGTTTCCCCGCAACGTTGATTACACGTCGTGTCGGGTCGGGTTACTGAAATGGATGAAAAAAAGGCCCACGTTCCGCTCCGTTGTGTGCTACACATCAGCCATTGCATTTAGAAGGCGTGGTCTATCTTGCTTGCTATAGGATCTTTGGTCTGTCCTACAGCGACCACGGGGTCGGCTGTGGGAGGTGTCCCCGGGGGCACAAAGGTGGACTGGCTAGGTTGGCGCAGTTCGATCCACACGTCCAAGGATGGCGACGGCTGGAGCCCCTGCAGCAGCCTGGGGCTCTCCTGGATCGGCCCCCGCTCACAAGACCTAAAGCACGGACAGGACTTTGAAAACGGTGCAAAACATGGCACCACTTGCATGCGGGCTGAATGGACTATTTCTGTACATTTTGTAAACTAGGGATAGTGCTTAGGTAACAATAAAAGCAGCACTAAACCATTGAACCTTCACTTCTGGGCATAAAACTGCAGGGCAAATATACTGGGCTTGAAAAAGAACCGCACTAGCATGGATCTCGCTGGGACTGTGTGGGTTTTCTCCGGGAGCTCCAGTTTCCTCCCAAAGTCTAAAGACGTACAGGTTTGTAGGTTAATTGACTTTGGTAAAAATTGGCCCTAGCGTGTAGGATAGTGCTAGTGTACAGGGATCGCTGGTTGGCGAGGACGCGGTGGGCCGAAGGGCCTGTTTCCGTGC
Organism: Okamejei kenojei; assembly: GCA_035221665.1. Taxonomy (NCBI): domain Eukaryota; kingdom Metazoa; phylum Chordata; class Chondrichthyes; order Rajiformes; family Rajidae; genus Okamejei; species Okamejei kenojei. Next base: position 7,054,644 of record CM069169.1, on the reverse strand, counting down.
TGTATCTCTAAACTTAACACCACTATCAGTGTGTGAACTGATGTCAGCTTTCTCTCTGGGTCAACTAGCATGGATTCAACAGGGCCATGAACTGAAAGTTTAAATTATTAAAATCCATCACATAAAGTTGAAAAGAAGTTGGAATTTGTTGAAGACACAATTGAGGTTTTTCTTTTTGTTTTACATCGTGGAAACAAGCCCTTCGGCCCAACTTGCCCACACCGGCCAACCTGTCCCATCTACACTAGCCCCACCTCCCTGCGTTTGGCCCATGTCCTTTTAAACCTGTCCTATCCATGTACCTGTCTAAATGTTTCTTAAATGTTGCGATAGTCCCTGCTTGAACAACCTCCTCATTTTAAATCATAAAGGGCCTGTCGCACTGTACGAGGTATTTCAAGAGTTCTCCCGAGTTTCCCCTGATTTGAACTCTGAGAATTACGGTAATAGCCGTTCGTAGGTACTCGGGGACTCTCGTGGACACTGTTGATAAAACTTCACGAGCTTACCGCGTTTCCCCAAGTACCTGCCGTTAGCATTACGAGCCGCTAAGAGACGTCCCGTGCTCCGACGTACCCACTACTTTTTTTACCACGAGTTTGATTTTTTTTTTTAACTCGGGAGAGCTCTTGAGTAAACTCGTCTAGTGGGACAGGCCCTTCAGGAAGCGGGAAACACAAGGGAGATTGCAGCTTGAACATTCAATGGCAAAATCTGCAAGTATATTTTCCTCCAAAAAGATAGCAAAAATAAAATGAAGGGCATCACCTCAACTGCATCCTCTCCACAACTACCAACGTCACCCTGCTCCCCAAGTCTTCCCCTCAGTCTCTGCTGCTCCAGAGAAAACAATCCAAGTGTGTCCAACTTTATAGCTAATCCAAGCATAAAGTTTCCATCACGGAATCAAGGGATATGGGGAGAAAGCAGGAGCGGGGTACTGATTTTGGATGATTAGCCATGATCATGTTGAATGCGGTGCTGGCTCGAAGGGTTGAATGGCCTATTCCCGCAGCAATTTTCAATGTTTCTAAGCAACATACAGGTTTAAAGGACTAATAAAGTACATGGCTGGGGAAAGTTTAGAGGAATATGGGTCAAACACAAAGTACATGGGGCATCGTGGTTGGCAGGGAGTTCATAAGTTCGTCAGTGAAAGGAGTAGAATTATGCCATTCGGCCCATCAAGTCTACTCCACCATTCAATCATGGCTGATCTATCTTTCCCTCTCAACCTAATTCTACATTCTCCCCATAGCCCCTGACACTGGGTTGGGCTGAAGGGCCTGTATCCATGCTCCAAAGACAATGGAAATACTAGCGCTAAGGTGCTGGCTACCTACAGATGGTGTGCAGGTTTGTAGGTTAATTGGCTGCTGTAAATTGTCCCAAGTGTGTGGGGTAGAACAAGTGGTCGGCACGCACTCGGTGGGCTGAAGGGCCTGTTTCCACACTGTATCTCTAAACTAAATTTTAGAAAAATGGGAAAATGTGCATGTAAAGCTAATACAAATCGAGCACCAGTGAGCTAACCACCATGATAGTGTATCTAGGTCTGCATTTGGCCCATATTCCTCCAAGCCTTTCCCATCCATGAACTTACTCAGTCCCTTTTACCTCTGTGCTGTTTGGATTAACTATAAGGAGATTGGACAAACTTGGAATGAACTGCAGATGCTGGTGTACACCGAAGACTGACACAAAATGCTGGAGTAACTAATCGGGTCAGGCATCTTCTCTGCAGAAAATGAATAGATGATGTTTCAGGTCGAGACTCTTCCTCAGACTCACGGGAGAGGGGAACAAGGGATATGAACAGGTACAAAGAACAGGGGATGTTGGTAATTGTACTGAGTGGATTATTTTTGGGGGAAAAAACATTTGTCACATCCTGTGGCTACAGGAAGGATGTCACCAAAAGCATAGAAGGTCGCACGTAGCAATGGTGTGGAGGGGCGAGCATGGAATAATGCTGGACTGAGGCATACACGGCAGGAGAGGGAAACATTCACTTTCAGTACAAAATCGCATGAGGGTTTTCCGAGAATTGGCCACAATGTTAAAGACAGCAAATGACCCTGAAAGATACGACGAGCATATGGTGGCGAGTACACTGAATGATTACTTCCTCTACATATTCACAAAGGAAGCCATGAAAGATTATCACCACCCCCGCAAGCGAAATAAAGCTCCAAGCACAGTCCACAGCCTGGACGCGGGAGAGATGGAAGTTGTGGACACGCCGTAATGTTCCATGCAATAACACCCCCAGGCAAACAGAGCCTTCAACAGCACCACTGAAACAACCTGGAGAATAGATTGGTGAATAACTAACAAAGTGTGTACACCAGGTGGCGCCACCAGCTGTGGCTGCCTCGCCAACAGTCTGTCTGTCCTTTCTTCTTTTTTATGGGGTGGGGGAGGTTTGGGGAAACTTTTTTTCAATCTCTTACCTTGACGGAGATGCGATTTTTTTCCACATCGTATCTCTGTCCCCACTGCGGCCTAACATTGTGGAGTTGGCGGCCTTTCCTGGAGACCGACGGGCGCTCCACGCCGCGGGAGTCTGCGGGACGACAACATCGCGGAGCTTGCGATCCCTTTGCCGGGGATCGGAGCTCCAACCGCGGGGCCTGTGGACTTTAACATCGTGAAGCCTGCGGTCTCTGGTAAGAAGTGCCGTTTCGAGAGCTCCATGCCGCGGAGAGAGTTTCAACCGCCCCGATGCAGGAGTTTCGATCACCCCGACGGGGGCTTCGACCACCGGCTACGGGGGCTTTGATCACCCCGACTGCAGATGGTTTGACAGCCCCGACCGCGAGAGAACAAAGAGGAAGAAGATTGAACTTTATTGCCTTCCATCACAGTGAGGAATGTGGAATCCACTGTGGTGGATGTTTATATTAACTTTTATGTGGGTGTGGGTCTTGTTGGTTTTCACTTAGTATGGCTGTATGGTAACTCAAATTTCACTGTACCTTAATTGGTTCATGTGACAATAAACTGACCTTGAAACCTGGAAACCTTGTTGGGACATCCCTCCTGTGCTTTCCATTGTCTGGAGTGTTTAAGTGGTTTAAGTAAACAGCCCTGAATACTCAAAAATCTGACAAAAACACGTTATTGCGATGTAATAATAATATTACACGTTATTGTAATGTAATGCTCTACCTTACGCCAACTCAAAATACTGTGCAAATCTGATACTTATGGACACATCTTAGGTCCCATTACAGTTTAGTTTGGTTTAGAAAAACAGCGCGGAAACAGGCCCTTCAGCCCACCAAGTTTGCAACGACCAGCGATCCCCACACACTAACATTATCCTACACACACGAGAGACAATTTACATTTATACCAAGCCAATTAACCTACAAACCTGTACATCTTGGGAGTGTGGGAGGAAACCGGAGCACCCGGAGAAAACCCCTGTGGGTGACGGGGAGAATGCACAAACTCTGTACAGGCAGCATCCGTGGTCAGGATCGAACCCGGGTCCCTGGCGCCGTGAGGCAGCAACTCTACCATTGCCTTGGGTCAGGTACCTGTCTCCTGATATAGCTGCAATATTGATGTGACCTTGGAGCGAGTTTATGACGAGATCTCTGTACATGCTGAAACCACAGGAGTAGACAGCACTATGCAGGAATGGCAATCGCAGATGGATTATAAGACCCTAAGACATAGGAGCAGAATTAGGCCATTCAGCCCATCGAGTATGCCACCATTTTCCCCTCTCAACCCCATTCTCCTGAATTTGCCCGTTGGCCTTTAACACCCTTCCTAATCAAGAACCTGTTAATCCTGTATTAAAAACACGCAATGTCTTTGCCTCCACAGCTGTCCGTGGCAATGAATTCCACAGATTCACCACCATTTGAAGAACAAAATTCCTCCTCATCTCCATTTTGAAGGTATGTCCTTTCATTCTGAGGCAGTTCCCTCTGGTTCTAGAGTCTCCCACTACTGGAAACATCCCCTCCACATCTATCTCTGTCATGGGTGTGAGTCAACTACAGGTCTACCACCAATTGTACGACACCCTTGGTTCTAGACCCTCTGTGGACCTGGACCAACAGAGGCCATGGCCTGTGAGAGGAGTCCAAAGGTATCAGAGCGCTCTGCTTGGCCGTCGAGAAGCTGAGTTACCGGCCCGCAAAGTCGGCTATGGGGACAGATCTGCCAGCTCCGGCTGGGCCTGAGTTCCAGAGCCCCGGCCACACGCGTCCAATTTGACCCAACAATCTGCCACGGAAGTCCTGACGAGGTCAAGATTGGCCGCCTCACCAGGTCTGGGCGCCACATTTTCGGGGGGACTTCTGGGGGGAGGGGGGGGGGGGGGGGGAAGAATTTCAAGTGCGCTCTCATGATTTTGATCAGATTACAGGAGTTGCCGGACCACCAGTTGCCGGAAGAGCGATGGTGGGCGGGGATAAACTAACAGTGAGTAAACATATATCCAACTGAAGACGCTGCCCCCGCACTAAAGCCAGGGTGCAGCGGGGATTCAAGGAGTGTGAAGAACAGTAAGCCACAGGTCCACAGAACAAGACTCGGGCGAAGCATCACTGCCAAAGGCTTGAGGTCTGAAGAAGGGTCTCGACCCGAAACGTCAGCTATTCCTTCGCTCCATGGATGCTGCTTCACCCGCTGAGTTTCTCCAGCATTTTTGTCTACTACCAAAGGCTTGAAAAACAAAGACAACCAGCATCTGTTCAACATTAAGATTTTACACAAAGATTAGCACCAATCCTCCAGATTGTTTCCTCAAAAACAATTGTAAGCAGGTATTTTCAATCATTTGCAAAAATACAGCATGTTCCTGTGCTCTTCCAAGCCTCCATCTTTACTGAAGAATCTGAAGGTCTGAAGAAGGGTCTCGACCCGAAACGTCATCTATTCCTTCTCTCCAGAGATGCAGCCTGACCCGCTGAGTTACTCCAGCTTTTTGTGTCTATCCCCATCTTTCCTCCACTGGCATTGGTGTTGGCGTATTAATGCCACGTGTACCAAACTTCATTCGGGTCATGGCCAGTCAAACAAGACCACACCAGTTCAGTTTAGTTTATTGTCACATGCACCGAAGTACAGTGAAAAGCTTTTTGTTGCGTGCTAACCAGTCAGCAGAAAGACAATACATGATTACAATCAATTCATTTACAGTGTAGATACATGATAAGGGAATAACTTTTAGTGCAAAGCAAAGCCAGCAAAGTCCGGTCGAGGATAGTCCGAGGTTCACCAAAGAGGCAGATAGTAGTTCTGCACTGCTCTCTGGATGTGGTAGGATGGTTCAGTTGCCAGATAATAGCTGGGAAGAAAATGTCCCTGAACCTGGAGGTGTGCGCTTTCACACTTCTATACCTTTTGCCTGATGGGGGAGGGGCGAAGACGGAGTGGCCAGGGTGCGACTGGTCCTTGATTATGCTGCTGGCCTTGCCGAGGCAGCGTGAGGGTAAATGGAAGAGGGGAGGATGGTTTGTGCGATGGCCTGGCCACAAGCACAAAGGAGGACACAAAGAGCTGAAGTAGCTCAGCTGGTCAGGCATTCTGCTGAATTACTCCAGCACGTTGCGTCCTTTATAAACCAGCATCTGCAGTTCCTTGTTACCACACCTTGTTTCATCCGGTGTGTGGCACGGTGGCGCAGTGGTAGAGTTGCTGCCTTACAGTGCCAGAGACCCTGGTTCGATCCTGACTCTGGGTGCTGTCTGTACGGAGTTTTCATGTTCTCCCTGTGTTCTGGAAAGTGGTAGGTGGATACAGATGAGGTGGGGAGGGGGGTTAATGGATAGATAAATAGATGGAGTAAGGGATAAAGGCTAAAGAAACAACATAGACAGTTTTCATCAAGATGAGTAACACCATATAAGGGGCGGCATGGTGTGGCAGTGGTAGAGTTGCCAGAGACCCAGGGTGCAAGCCTGACTACAGGTGCAGTCTGAACGTAGTTCGTATGTTCTCCCAGTGACCATGTGGGCTTTCTCCGGGTGCTCCGGTTTCCTCCCACACTCCAAAGACGTTCAGGTTTGTTGGTCAATTGGCTTTGGTAAAATTTGAAAATTGTCACCGGTGTGTTGGACAGTGTCGGTGCTGGTCGGCAAGGACTGGGTGGGCCAAAGGGCTGATTCTGCGCTGTATCTCTAAAGTCACAAATGAGCACATCAAGCCTTACACAAGAAAGCCAGGTAATGCACAGTGGAAAATATCAGAGTCCAGCATATAATGTTCCAGCGTGATTGCGTTAAATCTAGAGAAAATGCAGATAACAATGTGAGGAAGAACTGCCACCGTCCTCATCTGCTACATGGCCGAATGAAACCATGCTGACCTATCCAAACTATAAATGCTCCAACAATGACTTCCAGTCGTCATAAATTGGCCACAGTACAAGAGACACGTGGTGAAGGGGCTGTCCCATTGCGGCAACCTAATTGGTGAGTTTAGAAGAGTTTAGAAGAGTTTGAAAAAATGTCACATTGAAGACCTCCTTCAACTATGTTGAAGACCTCCTTCGTCCTCTTTCAACTATGTTGAAGACTATCTACGACTACCTTCGACTGCCCTTGATTACCTACGACTAACATGCCAGCCTACTAAGACCTACTTCGACTAAACCTACGAGTAAAAAAATATCGATTTTTTTCCATGGCAACCATTTTTTACTCATGGGCGTTTTTCAACATGTTGAAAAATACGCGTCAACTTAGCTGAGGCCTCGAGTACGCGGGGACTACTCTCGAGCATGAAGGAGAGTTACAAAGACCTCCCAGGGCCTTGTGTCGACCATGCTGCCAGTATGAGTCGAGGGCAAACTCGCGGATTAGGTCGCCGCAGTGGGACAGCCCCTTAAGAATAAGACACAAGTAGGATAATGGAAGAGAGGGGTCACAACATTAGACAACAAGGTTAAGGAAGGAAAGAGTGAGACTGAAAATTGCTTTCAAACTTATAATTGTAAAATTATAAAATTATTTCCAGTTTGGCAGGCAAAGGAAAAAAAATATCTAAATCTGATCTGACTACTTATTTGTTAAATGTAGACACATGGAACTGCAATTGCTGGAATCTTGCCTAGGAGACAAAGTGCTGGAGAACACTGATCTATATCGGTGAGACCAAGCGGAGGCTTGGCGATCGTTTCACCGTACACCTCCGCTCGGTCTGCAATAACCAACCCGACCACCCGGTGGCTCAGCACTTCAACTCCCCCTCCCATTCCGTGTCCGACCTCTCTGTCCTGGGCCTCCTCCACAGCCAGAGTGAGCAACACCGCAAATTGGAGGAACAGCGCCTCATATTCCGCTTGGGGAGTCTGCATCCTCTTGGCATGAACGTTAAATTCTCTCAATTCTGTTAACCCTTGCTGCTTCCTCCCCTTCCGACCTCTCCCTCAGCCCTCGGGCTCCTACTCCTTTTTCCTTTTTCCTTTCTTCCCCCCCCGCCTCCCCCCACCCCCCATCAGTCTGAAGAAAGGTTTCGGCCCGAAACGTTGCCTATCTCCTTCGCGCCATGGATGCTGCTGTACCCGCTGAGTTTCTCCAGCATTTTGTGTACCCTGCTGGAGTAACTTAGCAGGTCAGGCAGTATCTCTAGAGGACATGGATTGGCGCCACTTTGGGTTCGGGTTGGGACCCTTCTTCAGAATGTGCTGCTGCCTGACCCGCTGAGTTACTCCAGCACAATGTAGTGCGGCTTATATAGTGTTGCTTCTTAGTTGTTAAATGTTTGCTTGTTTTTTTTATACAATCGGATATTTCCATTCTTTTGCAACTGTTTCAGTTCTGCATATCTGTGGGCGCAGCGGTACAGCGCTTGAGACCCGGGTTCGATCCGACTACGGGTGCTGTCTGCGCGGAGTTTGCACGTTCTCCCCGTGACCGCGTGGGTTTTCTCCGAGATCCTCGGTTGACTCCCACATTCCAAAGACAATAGACAATAGACAATAGGTGCAGGAGTGGGCCATTCGGCCCTTCGAACAAATTCAATGTGATCAAGGCTGATCACCCCCAATCTGTACCCCATTCCTGCCTTCTCCCCATTTCCCCTGACTCCACTATCTTTAAGAGCCCTATTTAGCTCTCTCTTGAAAGCATCCAGAGAACCCGCCTCCACCGCCCTTTGAGGCAGAGAATTCCACAGACTCACCACTCTCTGTGAGAAAAAGTGTTTCCTCGTCTCCATTCTAAATGGCTTACTCCTTATTCTTAAAGATGTACAGGTTTGTAGGTTAATTGGCTTGGTATAAATGTAAAATTGTCCCTAGTGTGTGTAGGATAGTGATAACGTGAGGAGATCGCTGGTGGGTGAGGGTTCGGTGGGCCGAAGGGTCTGTTTCCACACTGTATCTTTAAGAACTAAAAAAAAACAAAAACATTTCTGGATACAATCAGGAGTTATGCCCTCTCAGTGTGGCTCACAGAGTAGGAGCCTGTAGCATGAGATATGAAATTTTAATTTCCCAAGGTGAGTGTCAGTGTTCAATTTCTTATTTTCAACAAAACTTTGAATTTAGATTACATTTGTGAATGAAGTTTTTGGCAATCATTTTTAATAATGAACATACTGCTCCGAAAATTGCATCGTCTATTTCTAACATGTGGGCGTCGGGAAAGAGAATTTACCCAACATCTCCAGTTTGATGACACAAGTAAGAACAACATGCTGCCACATGCCGCGGAGGCCAAGTCAAAAGATATTTTTAAGGCAGAGAAAGATAGATTCTTGAATAGTACGGGTGTCAGGGGTTATGGGGAGAAGGCAGGAGGATGGGGTTCGGATGGAGAGATAGATCAGCCATGATTGAATGGCAGAGTAGACTTGATGGGTGAATGACCTAATTCTGCTCCTATCGCATATGACCTTACGTCTACGCTTGATCTTGCTCTCTGCAATTCCTTGTTTCACCATTCTCATTTATATACTTTCCTATTTCATAAACCTTGTACATACAAAACATGGGAAAGCAGGATTTAGTTACTATGCATCAAATAGCTGGAATAAACTTCCTGAAGATTTAAGACTTGCCCCAACTTTGACCACTTTTAAAACAAGGCTGAAAACCTTTATGTTTACTTTAGCTTTCAGCTAAATCCTAACTATATTGCACTTTTAACTTTTGCACTTTTCTATAATGCAATTTTTACTTTGCTTTTATTTTCTTTTAATTCTTCTATTTTATATATATTTTGGTTATTATTTCATTTTATTGTATGACATGTTTTTTGTGAAACACTTTGAGTCTGCCTCGTGTATGAAATGTGCTATATAAATAAAGTTGCCTTGCCTTGCCCTGCAGGGTCCAGTCATTGTGAAATGGTTGGTGCACAAAATATATTTTAAATGATTACAATTTTATCTCTGCCCCCTACTCCACCTCTTAAATTAGCTCCTGACATTTCATGGCAAAATAGCAAGTGGTAATCATTTGTTATTAAGGAAGAAACTGGAGATGCTGGTTTACACCGAAGATAGTCATAAAATGCTGGAGTCACTCAGCGGGACAGGCAGCATCTCTGGAGAGAAGGAATGGGTGACGTTTCGGGTCGAGACCCTTCTTCAGTCTGATTATAACATTATATTATTGTACTGAGGTACAGGGAAAAGCTTTTTTTGCTGCATGCAGTGGAAAGACTATACATGATTACAATCAAGCCTCCGCTGTGTACAGTTACAGGATGAAGAGAATAATGTTTAATGCAAGATAAAGTCCAGTAAAGTCTGATTTAAATCAACAGCACTTTTTAACCTCTTACTAGAAATGGTGTTTAGCCTTCAGGGTTTGAAAGGTCAGTTTTGAAGGGATTCACATTTTCCATTCATTTATTTGTTAAGTAGTCCAGGTTTTAGGCTGCCAACTCTTTAAAAATAAAATGCACAAGCGACTGTTGCCAAAATATATAGCTTTCACAAAATCTAATTCTGTGCTCAGTATCAGTAAACAGTGGTGCAGCGGTAGAGTTGCTGACTCACAGCGCCAGAGACCCGGGATCGATCCTGTACGGAGTTTGTATGTTCTCCCCATGACCTGCGTGGGTTTTCTCCGGGTGCTTCGGTTTCCTCCCACACTCCAAAGACGTGCAGGTTTGTAATTTTGTACATTGTAAAATTGTACATTGTCGCTAGTGTGTGTGTTGGATAGTGTTAGTGTGCGGGGATCGCTGGTTGGCACAGACTCGGTGGGCCGAAGGACCTGTTTTCACGTTGTATCCCTAGACTAAACTAAACTATTTGCACAAACGAGACTGTTCACCAGATAACTGCAATACTATCGAGAATATCGATATTATTGGGGGATCGGGGGAAACTTTTTTTCAAGTTATTACCTTCCCGGAGATATGATCAATTTTCTCTGGGCTCTGCGGCCTACCATCGCTGGAGCTGGGAGCCACCTCGGACTGTCGTGAGCCCCACTACGGGGCGCGAACTTAACATCGGAGCGGATCCCTTGTCTGGGATCGCTCCCACCACGGCCTGCGGACTTACCATCAAGGGCTCGCAGTCTCGGGAGAGGCTAGTCGGGAGCTCCAACGCCACAGAAGGTTTGTCCAGCCCCGACGCGAGGTTCGATCGCCCGGCGCGGGGGAGCTGTGAACCCCTCGATGCGGGAGCTGAACGTCTCGACATGGAAGGGGCCGAACGTCGCCGGCTACGGGAGTCAAGACCTTCCCGTCAACGGGGGTTCGAGGCCCCCGACCAAGGAAGAACAAAAGGAAGAGACTTGAACTTTATTTCGCCTTCCATCTCAGTGAGGAATGTGTAGGAGTCACTGTGGTGGATGTTGATGTTAAAATGTGTTTTTGAGTCTGTTGCTTTTAATTGTATGACTGACCTGGCCAGTGAAATTCCTCGTATGTTGCAAAACATACTTGGCCAATAAAATCTGATTCTGATTCTGAATAGATATTGTTGTGGATCATGAAGAATTAAAATTGTAGAGCCTTGCAAACGATGAACACATCTTCACGTTTGAAGCACGGTATCTATCTTACTCAATGAGTCTGATGACAAAGTCTTCAAACGGATGCGAAGATCAGCAGAGGTCAGGGGAAGAAAGTAAAAAAAGCAAGAACATTCACTTTGTTTATTAACGTACACTTAAACGGAACGCGAGGCAAACATAAGAAAACGCCAATGAAAATTGGAATGAATATTAAGATGTACATCCCTCGATACATATGACATTTTAGTGCTCTGTCAGCTTCCCCAGTTGCAGACAGTGGAATTAGTTCATTTTGTGTGCTTAGTAATGAGAAGTGAACACACACCATTTTGGGCAGTCACTGCAAATAATCCATCATTCTAAAATGGATTAAACGTCAACGTAATGCAAAGCCTCCAGAAAGGCGTGATTCATATTACTAGACTCATGATCAAAGGAAGCACTGTAGTAGAATCGCTGCCACACTACAGACTGACTGATCTCCCAGCCCTGACGCTGCTAATGTCCGCTGCTGAACAGTCCACCCCCCACCCCCTCTTCCTGCAGGCACTCTTCCTCACAGGCAGGCAGAGCTCGTATCGATTGAGTGGTTTACCAAGAGGAACGTCGTATTTGGTTTTACTGGAGGCTTTTCTCAACATTACAAAAATAGTTATCATGTTATCGAGAATCAGAGGACATAGGTTTACAGTTCTAGAACCAGAGGGCATAGATTCAAGGTTCAAGAACCAGAGGGTATAGGTTTGAGGTTGAATGAATTGTTGAATGATCCTTTAAGGACCTCTCCAAAGAACTTAAGTGGGGGGCTACCATCAACTCCACAGTCAAAATGGCACAACAGAGGATGTACTTCCTGCGGCGGCTGGGGAAGCACAATCTGCCACAGGCAATGATGGTCCAATTCTACACGGCCATCGTAGAGTCTGTCCTCACCTTCTCCATCATGGTCTGGTTTGGCTCAGCCACCAAGCACGACACCCGGAGGCTGCAGCGAATCGTCCGATCAGCTGAGAAGGTTATTGGCTGCAACCTTCCCTCCATTGATGAACTGTACACTGCAAGGGCCAGGAGGTGAGCGGGCAAGATCATCTCTGACCCCTCTCACCCTGGCCACAAACTCTTCGATTCACTTCTCTCTGGAAGGCGTCTCCGGACTGTCAAAGCTGCCACAGCCAGACATATAAACAGCTTTTGTCCACGAGTAGTAGCTCTACTCAATAACCAAAACTCTGTAGCCTCCTTTTGCTCTGGTATTTTATTTAATTCACATGTTTAATCAATAATGTTTTATTATTAATGTTTAATGTTTTGTGTATCATTCTTAACTGTCACTATATGTCATGTTGTCACTTGTAGGTGGAGCACCAAGGCAAATTCCTTGTATGTGAATACTTGGCCAGTAAACTTATACATTCATTCATTTACAAGTGACAAGTCACGGTGATATTCTGTATTTGGCGTAGCCATGGTGTGCAAAGAGTCGCCGTCCAATTTATGAACTTCAAATAGCCCTTCCTTTCCCTCTCTCTCCATCCCCTTCCCCTTCCCAGTTCTCCCACCAGTCTTACTGTCTCCGACTACATTCTATTTCAGTCCCACCCTCTCCACTGCCATCAGTCTGAAGAAGGGTCTCGACCCGAAATGTCTCCAATAACTTCTCTCCAGAGATGCTGCCTGTCCCACTGAGTTACTCCAGCATTTTGTGTCTATCTTTGAGTTAAACCAGCATCTGTAGTTCTTTCCTACGCTCCCTGTCTATTTCTGCAGCCGATCTACATCCGTTTGACTGCCTCCATCCCTCACAGTCAGCAACCTTTGTGTCGTCTGCGCACTCACAAACCAACCTCTCTTCATTCATGCCCAAGTCATTTATCTATATCACAAACAGCAGATATCGCTGTGGAACTCTGCTGGCCATAGACATTCAGCCTGACGAACCCGTCAGAGTCTGAAGAAGGGTCTCGACCCGAAACGTCACCCATTCCTTCTCCCCAGAGATGCTGCCGGTCTCGCTGAGTTACTCCAGCATTTTGTGTCGATCTTCGGTGTAAACCAGAACCTGCAGTTCCTCCCTACATTCTCTTCCAACACATGTCTCTGTCATCTATTAGTCAGTAAGCTCTGAATCCATACGATCAAGTCACAGTGAATCTCGTTCATCTTTATTTTATGGTTCAGCCTACACTTTATCAAATGCCTTACTATAGACAACATTCACCGTCACCTCCTTAAAAAATGATCTAAGACGCGACCTGCTGCATAGAAAGACAGTAGACACAAAAAGCTGGAGTTAAGGGCCTGTCCCACCAGCATGCGACTCCATGCGGTGAGCGCAACCAAACTGGAAGCGGGGGCCGCGCGGAGGTCGAGAATCCCCGTACAGAGCCGGTCCCACCAGCATGCGCCTGCATGCGGCGAACGCGACCAAACCGGCAGTGGGGGCCGTGCGGAGGTCGGGTGAGTGGCGCGACGTGGCGCGAAGTTGGAGCGAAGTCCGCGATAAGTTTGCAAAGACAGAGAGGGACACACAAAGAGGGACACAGAGGCATACAGAGAGGGGCACGGAGGCACATATAGAGAGGGTCACGGAGGCACGACGAGGCGATGCGTGATGTGTCGCGGCTGCTGCGGGCCGACAGGCCGTTGCCGCGTGGAATTTTTGAACACGGTCAGTTTTTCGGTGCCCCGCACAACAGCATACGGTTCCGGCGATTGAAGTGGGCCGGACGGCTCAAGCGACCACGTTAGGTCGCGCTCACCGCATGGAGTCGCATGCTGGTGGGACAGGCCCTTAACTCAGCGGGACAGGTAGCATTTCTGGAGAGAAGGAATGGGTGACGCTTCAGGTCGAAACATCTTCTTCAGACTGGTTAGGGATAAGGGACACTGGAGATAGAGACGATGATGTGGAGAGATAAAGAACAATGAATGAAAGATATGCAAAAACGTGATGATGATGATAAAGGAAACAGGCCATTGTTAGCTGTTTTGTTGGGAGAAAATGAGAAGCTGGTGCAACTTGGGTGGGGGAGGGATAGAGAGAGAGGGAATGCCGGGGCTACCTGAGGTGAGAGAAATCAATATTCATACCACTGGGCTGTTAGCTGCCCAAGCGAAATATGAAACGCTGTTCCTCCAATTTGCGTTTAGCCTCACTCTGACAAGGGAGGAGACCGAGGACAGAAAGGTCCGTGTAGGAATGGGAGGAGAATTAAAGTGTCCGGCAACGGGAGATCAGGTTGGTTCAGGCGGGTTTAATGAAACGATCGCCCAGTCTGCGTTTGGTCTCGCCGATTTATAAGAGCCCACATCTTGACAATGGATACAGTGGATGATGTTGGAGGAGGTGCAAGTGAACCGACATGCTGACTGTCCCTAATTAACCCATTCCCTTCCAAATGGGAGTAAATCCTATCCTATCCCAAAGAATCCTCTCCAATATATTCCCTACTATGGACGTTATGAAATCATACAAAGAGACAAAAAGTGGCTCTGCCAGTTATTCATTGCTAGTCTGCGCTTTTAAAGCATTCCAATTCTCAAAGTAAGACCCATTACATTCAGATGCCAAATCTAGTCACAACATTCTCAGCCATTCAGAAAATATGTGAAAGCTGAGCTGTTTTCCAAGAAAGCATAGAAACAGAACAATAGTAGCATTCAACAGAACAGAACAAATGAGTAGGCCATTCAGCCCTTCGAGCCAGCACCGCCATTCAATATGATCATGCCTGATTATCTAAAATCAGTACCCCGTTCCTGTTTTTTCCCTGTATCCCTTGATTCCTTTAGCCCTAAGAGATAAATCTAACTCTCTCTTGAAAAACATCCAGTGAGTTGGCCCCCACTGCCTTTGTGGCAGAGAATTCCACAGATTCACAACACTCTGAGTGAAAACATTTTTCCTCATCTGTTATCTGCCTGAACATAACCCATATCCCCCCATTCCCTGCATATCCACGTTTAATCCAAGGTTTCTTAAATGCCACTGTCATATCTGCCTCAACCACCACCTCCGGTGCCAGGTTCCAGGCGCTCGGCGCTCTCTGTGTTCATGGAACAACACCTGTTGTCTAACATCAATGGGATTAGGAGGCAGAGATCAGCCATGATTGAATGGCGGGGTAGACCCGATGGGCTGAATGGCCTAATTCCACTACTCTGACGTGAACTTGTTAACACGTGGACACACGGGCCTTCAGTTAAAAGCCTGCACCCCCCCAAAATAGAGGTGGCCATTTTACAGAGACTTTAAGAACTTTTCGATCTTACCAGGATGGTGAACTTGCCGCTCAGCAGCTCGGATCGAAGCGGCTCTTCATAAGGCTTCAACTTTACGATGCCTTCTCTCAACCTTGTATCCTGAAAATAATCCAAATATATTGAAGTTATTTCATTGGCATTCATTCTCGCTGCTCCAGCAAATCAAGCAAGAAACAAATGTGTTGAAATGCATATATTTGCAATGTAGTGTCTTTTCTCAGATGAAAAGCATTCTGTTCTGTCACTCAAATCAATGTCCCCGTCATTTTGACCTTTGGGTTATTGCATTTTAAAAAATGAATGACTCAGTAAGTGTGGACCACATCATTGTGTCAAGATACACATAGTTTAAGGAGATACCGGAAACATGAAAAATAATATTTAGTGACTGCCATTGAAAATCCTATGGTGAAAAAGATGGTTAGCGTGGATTCCGTCGAAACCCATCTCTGAGCTGAACTAAACTCAGCGGGTCAGGCAGCATCAGTGGAGGGAATGGACAGTCGACGTTTCAGATCGATACCCTTCTTCAGGTTGATGGAGTGGGGAGATGGCAGCTGGAAAAGAAAGGTGGGGATGGGGCAAAGCCTGGCAATGATAGATAGATGCAGGGGATAGAGAGAGGACGATTGGCAGATGGGTGTAGTAGTGGCATAAGCAGCACCTCATATAGTTTAGTTTAGAGATGCAGCGCGGAAACCGAAGGCCACGTTGACCAGCGATCACCGCATATTAACACTGTCCTACACACACTAGGGACAATTTACATTTATACCAAGCCAATTAACCTACAAGCCTGTACATCTTTGGAGTGTGGGAGGATACCAAAGATCTCGGAGAAAACCCACGCGGTCACGGGGAGAACGTACAAACTCCGTACAGACGGCACCCGTAGTCGGGAACGTACCCGGGTCTCCGGCGCTGCAAGCTCTGTAAGGCAGCAAGTCTACCGCTACGCCATCGTGCCGCCATTTGTCGGGCTCTTTCCCACTTCTTTACAAACTCTACTTGAAGTTGGAAAAGTGGAGGCCAAGCCCTCCCTCGCACTGCAAGGCAAGAAAGATGGATGGCGCAGTGGCAGACCTGCTGCCTTCCAGCCCCAGAAACCCAGGTTCGATCCCGGCTACAGGTGCTGTCTACAGGAGTTTGTACGTTTTCCCTGTGATGCCGTGGGTTTTCTCCAGGAGCTCCGGTTTCCGCCCACACTCCAAAGACGTACAGGTTTGTAGGCAAATTAGTTTTGGTAAAATTGTAAATGGTCCCGAGTGTGTAGGACAGTGTCAGTGTACGGGGTGATCGCTGGTCAGCACGGGCTCAGTGGGGCGAAGGGCCTGGTTCTGCGCTAAAGTCTCTAAAGTCTAAAAGAAAAATGCAAGCAGTGCAAATCCAATCTGGATATAACAGCAGATAAATCAATAGGTATAAACACAGGATTAGAACCAAATTGTCAGTGGAGTCAATACCCTCCATGCTGAAGACCTCTAATTAAAATCCAGCAATGGCTGGTGAATTACCCATTGCAGTTCATGTGTGTTTTGGGGACAGATGTATTGACTGCACCAAACCAGATCTATTGAGGCCATGGCAAAGACCCCAGCTAAGTAACTCTGGCACTCTGTGAACTCTTCACTCTGCCTCTCTCTTTATAAATGACCGGCCAAGTCCTTGAGTCATTGAGTGATACAGCGTGGAAACAGGCCCTTCGGCCCAACTTGCCCACACCGACCAACATGTCCCAGCTGCACTATTCCCACATGCCCGCATTTGGTCTGTATCCCTTCCAAAAAAATGTGTTTGACAGATTTTTGCCTTTAAAGACTTCCAGCATCTCTTGCTTTGAACACATTTTATTACTTTTAAAACATTTTCAGAATTCACAAAGGCGATAAGATCTCATGCGGCAATTCACATCCGTTCACTGTTCAGATCAGCAGACTCGGAATGGAATACCACGCTGCTCCTGACGGCAGAACAGTTAAATAATTGTTTGGATTAATGCTGAGACTTTGGAAGGCGCTGGTCAGACCGCATTTGGAGTATTGTGAGCAGTTTTGTGCCACATATCTGAGGAAGGATGTGCTGGCGTTGGAGAGCGTCCAGGGTTTTTTTACGAGAGTGATCCCAGGAATGAGTGGGTTAACATATGATGAGCGCTTGTCA
Source organism: Okamejei kenojei (assembly GCA_035221665.1). Taxonomy (NCBI): domain Eukaryota; kingdom Metazoa; phylum Chordata; class Chondrichthyes; order Rajiformes; family Rajidae; genus Okamejei; species Okamejei kenojei. The sequence continues at coordinate 7,037,279 of CM069169.1, read as the reverse complement.
GCACTGGGCCTGTACTCGCTGGAGTTTAGAAGGATGAGGGGAGGACTTCATTGAAACGTAACAAATAGTGAAAGGCCTGGATAGAGTGAAAGTGGAGAGGATGTTTCCACTAGGGGGAGGTTCCAGGACCAGATGCCATAACCTCAGAATAATTGGACGTACCTTTAGAAAGGAGATGAGGAGGAATTTCTTTAGTCAGAGGGTGGTGAATCTGTGAAATTCATTGCCACAGGCGGCAGTGGAGGCCAAGTCAATGGACATTTTTAAGGCTGAGATTGACAGATTCTTGATTAGTATGGGTGTCAGGGGTTATGGGGAGAAGGCAGGAAAATGGGGTTGAGAGGGAACGATAGATCAGCCACGAGTGAATGGCAGAGTAGACTTGATGGGCCAAATGCCCTAATTCTGCTCCTTTGCCAAATGAGCTCATGTTTACTTATTTACAATTCACGGTTGGCAGTGAAGCTCTACGCCAATTAAGTTAAGTCAGAACACCTCTGATGAAGTACAGTTCAGTTTAGTTTATTGTCACGTATACTGAGGTACAGTGAAAAACTTTCGTGGCGTGCTAACCAGTCAGCGGAAAGACAATACATGATTACTAGAGCCAGGATGTTCAGGCACTAAAAACTCTGAAATAGGCAGGCAAAAAGACATAATAAAATTACAAAAATGGCACAAAAAAGGCTTTTATTGACAAAAAAGGCATAAAAAGGCGTATTTCCACCACCAAAATATAGTTAAAATGATCATTATAAAGGTATACCACATTAAATGACCAAAGTTGCCTGGTTGCACATAATTACTAGCATTTTTTCAAATTATCTGGTGTTAAACTATGCCGTCTGTCTGACAAAATATGCTTCAGTTGTGAAAAACCTCTTTCTACCTCAGCTGAGGTCACTGGTGCATACCCGAAACAAGCTACAGACCCTATATTCATGTCGATATCTTGTGTATTACAACTACCTTTGAGAGCTTTAGCTATGTTTTGTATTTCTTCAAGATCTTTGTTAGCTAAAATCACTCTCTCACATTTTTCTTGTATGTCTTCGCCAGGAACTTTACGAATATCGTCAGTTACTTTGTTGAAAACCTGCAAGTTATTCACGAATGTTTCGCCACGTTTCTCTAGGGAAGTGGTAGCTTGTGGGAAGTTTGCAAAGTTTGCAATAAATGTTGGAGAAGACTGAACCAGCGGGCAGCAGCACGAACGAATGAACAACCGACTGTGGCGCCCCCGGTTTCACCCCGGTGGTGGAAACGTTCTTGTAATTTATACAATGTTAACACGTTAATAATAACATTAATATCAACGTGTTAACATAGAACACATCATTGTAATCACGGTACAACTAGAGAAAATAGCACAGCCTTTTAGCAAAGCGGCAAAAAAAGGCTGATTTAGGCACTCGATTGTGAAAAGTGCATTATCCTGGTGAAATCATCAAGAAAGACATGAAAAGGCACATGGCATTTATGGCAAAATCCTGGCACTAATGATTACAATCGAGCCATACACTGTAGATACATGATAAGGGAATATCTGTATAATAAGTCTGAAGAAGGGTCTCAACTCGAAATGTCACCCATTCCTTCTCTCCAGAGATGTGGCCTGTCCCGCTGAGTTACTCCAGCATTCTGTGTCTACATGATAAGGGAATATCGTTTAGCACAAGGTAAAGCCAGTAAAGTCTGATCAAAGATAGATCGAGGGTCCCCAATGAGTTCGACTGCACTCTAGTTGCAGTGGGATGGTTCTGTTGCCTGATAACAGTTGGAAAGAAACTGTCCCTGAATTCTGGAGGTGTGAGTTTTCACACTTCTATACCTTTTGCCCGATGGAAGAGTGGAGGAGAGGAAGTGGCCAGGATGAGAATATTGAGGATGAGGATGAGAGGTCCTTCATTATGCTGCTGGTCTTGCCGAGGCAGCGTGAGGTGCAATTGAAATCAATGGAGGTTGGTTTATTGCGATGGTCACTGCAACTTCTTGCGGTCTTGGATGGAGCAGTTCCCACACTGTGCTGTGATGCATCCCGATAATATACTTTCTACGGGGCATCTGTAGATTTCTACGACGCATGTGTAGAAGATCTGTAGAAACAACAGGTCCACGCACACTATTGTGGAGGAGCTTGCATGGTAAACAATCCAGCGCAGCTCCCAAGCAGGGAAGGGCATGGCACGGGAAGGCCATGAGTCCAGCTTTCCTGAAGCGTACGTCAAACGTAATGTCTGAGTCAGTACACAGATAGAGTCTGGCCGACTCAACTCTGTTCCCAAGGGGAGAGCGGGGAACGGCTCATGGGAGGCACGGTGGTGCAGTGGTAGAGCTGCCACCTTACAGCGCCTAGGACCCGGGTTCGATCCTGACTACGGTACGATCCTGTTCTGAGTCTGTACGTTCTCCCCGTGACCTGCGTGGGTTTTCTCTGAGATATTCGGTTTCCTCCGCACACTCCAAAGACGTACAGGTTTGTAGGTTAATTGACTTGGTATAAATGTAAATTGTGCTAAGTGAACGTAGGATATTGTTAAGTCTGCAGGGATCGCTGGTCGGCGCGGACTAAGTGGGCCGCAGGGCCTGTTTCCGTGCTGTATCTCCAAACTAAACTAAAATTCAATGGACGAGGATTCTGCTTACTTATGCCTCATGGGAATCCATGACGAGGGCTGCCTGCTTTCACTCCTGCTTTCTTAAAGGATCTCGACCCGAAACGTCACCCATTCCATCTCTCCAGAGATGCTGCCTGTCCCACTGAGTTACTCCAGCGTGTTGTGTCTATCTTTGTTCCCAACCCTGACTCAGCAGCTCTGGCTTCGGTTAAATTTAATTGCGAGCACAGACTCAGGCAACTTGGCCCAGCTCGTGCAGGACTAGGTGTGGAGGAGGTAACTGCAGATGCTGGTTTAAATCGAAGATGCTGGAGTAACTCAGAGGGACAGGCAGTATCTTCGGAGAGAAGGAATGGGTGACACTGCAGGTCGAGACCCTTCTTCAGACTGGAGACGGGTCTCGACCCGATACGTCACCCATTCCTTCTACCCACTGATGCTGCCTGTCCCGCTGAGCATTCTGTGTCTATCGTGTGCAGGACTAGGTTCTTTTAAATTCGGAGTAAAGGGAGGGAAGAAGGGAATATCAACAGCTGTGGGAAAGTATTCAGCCTCTGCACATGGCCCAGTATTACTGTGTGGGATCTTAGCTTTTGGACACCATCCAAGAGGACTTTAGGCAATTTGCCTTCATGTACTGCTTGATCTCCCAAGAGGGGCTGTAAACAGAGCAGCACACATGAGCGCACAAATAAAAACACTGGTCCTTCTAACTAGGTAAGTGAATGTGAATATGTAGTGAGTGTAGTGGCTTCTCACCAGCACCACCTCACACACAACATTCTTGCCTCACTGTTCACCTCCCCCTCCCTCATCACACGCAGCGCTGGAAACTATCCAAAGTGGCAGTAGAGACACGGGTTCGATCGTGACCTCGGGTGCCGGCTGTGTGGAGTTTGCACGTTCTCCCTGCGACCGCCTGAGCTTCCTCCAGGTGCACCGGTTTCCTCCCACATCACAAAGACATGCGGGTTTGTAGGTTCATTGGCCCTTTGTAAAATGTCCCCAGTGCGCAGGCAGATTAGGAGAAAGTGGGATAACATAGAACTAGTGCGGTAGACACTATGCGTAAGAAGGAAGTGCAGATGCTGGTTTAAACTGGGTGGCGCCACCAGCAGTGGCTGCCTCGCAAACAGTCTGTCTGTCCTTTCTTCTCGTTTGTTATTTTTAGTTTGTGTTAAAAGTATGTTTTTAGTGTTCCATGGTTTGTTTGATGTGGGGGGGGGGACGTGGGGAGGGGTTGGGTTAAACGTTTTTTTCAATCTCTTACCTTGACGGAGATGCGATTTTTTTCCGCATCGTATCTCCGTCCCCACTGCGGCCTGACATCGTGGAGTTGGCGGCCTTTCCTGGAGACCGACGGGCGCTCCAAGCCGCGGGAGTCTGCGGGACTTTAACATTGCCGAGCTTGCGATCCCTTTTGCTGGGGATCGAAGCTCCAACCGCGGGGCCTGTGGGACTTTAACATCGTGAAGCCTGCGGTCTCTGGTAAGAAGAGGCCGACTCGGGAGCTCCATGCCGCGGAGAGAGTTTCAACCGCCCCGACGCAGGAGTTTCGATCACCCCAACGGGGGCTTCGACCGCCGGCTACGGGGGCTTTGATCACCCCGACTGCAGACGGTTTGACTGCCCCGACCGCGGGCGAATAACAGAGGGAGAAGGTAGAACTTTATTCCATCACAGTGAGGAATGTGGAATCCACTGTGGTGGATGTTTATGTTAACTTTTATGTGGGTGTGTGTCTTGTTGCTTTTCATTTAGTATGGCTGTATGGTAACTCAAGTTTCACTGTACCTTAATTGGTTCATGTGGCAATAAACTGACCTTGAAACCTTGACCTTGAAACCGAAGATAGATGCAAAAAGCTGGATGAACTCAGTGGGACAGGCAGCATCTCTGGAGAGAAGGAATGCTGCCTGTCCCACTGACTTTTTTTGTGTCTGCCTTCGATTTAAACCAGCATCTGCAGTTCTCTCCTACACATAGAACTAGTGCGAATGGGTGATCGCTGGTCAGCATGAACTCAGTGGGCCACGCTTATCTCTGATCTAAACTAAGAAGCACAAGCATAAAATACAAATACATTAAACGGAAGGTTGTAATTTCTATGTGAAGAGCAAATTCTTTCATGAATTTATTCGGCTGATTTTCTTTGAAATGGCTATTTTGTTGAGTCAGTGACAGAGCCATACAGCATGGAAACAGGCCCTTCGGCCCAACTCGTCCATGTTAACCCTTACTTAACTCTCAGCATCAATCAAAAATGTTGGTGGGAGAAATCCACTATTTGACATGTTTGAGTTTTGCTCAATGGGGCAGTAATGATGCATCACCAAGATGCAGGACAGAAGGCCACAGGAGATCCTTCGTCCCTGTGGCTATCAAACTGTACAACTCCTCCTCCTTCTGTCGTGGTGTAGACTGACTCCCATCTCCTCCCGCCCCCCCCCCCCCCCCCCTTTATTGACATGTATTTACACATATATATGTATTCATGTATTTTGTGTTTTTAAGCCTGTTGGCAGATCAATTTCCCTCTTGGGATAAATAAAGTTCTATCGTACCGTACCCTATCATATGAACACAGGGGCTTTTAAAAAAAAGTGTAAAAACTGTTGTAGGAAGAGAAGGAATAAATGGGGAAGGGAATTTCACGGCTTTTAGGGCAACGGCAAGAACGAAACATCAGCATTTGGACAGAGAGAACAAAGGAGGAATTAGGAAACTAGTCACAAGGCTGGCTGACTGGATGCAGCCAGCAGCGTGCACTGAGATATCTGCATTAAATGCCCATGTGATGTTCTAATTGCCTTCAATGACCCTTGGCTACCAAGTGAGTAGCCAGTTCATTTCAATTAGCATCTAGAAGTGCCTGATTGCTTTGGTTTTGAGATGAGTGGTAACAAAACTGAACTTGTTCTCTCTCAAATCAAACAAGGGCAGCTTTTCGTTTCACTGCACATCTCGTATGTGTACGTGACAAATAAACTTGACTTGACTTGACTGTGGCGTAGCTGGTAGAGCCGCTGCCGCTACCTCACAGCGCCAGAGACACAGGTTCAATCCCAACTTCAGGTGCTGTCTGTGTGGAGTTTGCGCGTTCTCCCTGCGACCGCGTGGGTTTCCTCCGGGAGCTCCAGTTTCCTTCCCCATCCCAAAAACGTGCGGGTGTGCAGGTTAATTAACCCTCTGTAAATTGTAAATTGCTGTCTGTGTGAAGTTTGCACGTTCTCCCTGTATCTGCCAAATGCCCGTATCCTTCCACAAAAGTGTTGTCAGGCATACTGTCCACACAGATCAGATATATCACACATACATACAATGAAGTCAAAAGCAAGTGCAATAGGAGATACAAGGGACTGCAGATGCTGACTTACAAAAAAAGACACAAAGTGCTGGAGTAACTCAGGTCAGGCAGCACTTCAGAACATGGATAGGTGATGTTTCAGGTATGAAGCAAGGTCGTGATCCACAACGTCGTCTATCCATGTTTTCCAGTTTTCCACATTTCCTGAGTACCGGGTGAAAACCCATGTGGTCACAGGGAGAGCGCACAAACTCCATACAGAGAGCACCCATGGTCAGGATGGAACCCGGGTCCCTGGTGCTGCAAGGCAGCAACTCCACCACTGCGCCATTAAGAATGATATTTTTCAGACAATCTCTTTGGTCCTATTTTCAAGAATTGTTTGAAAGCAACACAGCAATGACTTCAATGGTCTGCTGATTAAGTGGAAACATTTGCATTGGATCTTTCATGTTCCTTCCAAGAACCCCCAGAGAGGTCACTCTAAGTGGACTCGAGAATGTTTCTTGTCATATGCCCCGAAACGGATCAATGCAAATCTTACTTGCAGCAGCACAACAGACATGTTAACATAGAGCTCTGTAAACACCATACAAAACAACAAAAAACAGTGTGTGTGTGTGTGTGTGTGTGTGTGTGTGTGTGTGTGTGTGTGTGTGTGTGTGTGTGTGTGTGTGTGTGTGTGTGTGTGTGCGCGCTAATTGTATGCTGGACAATTTTTTTACGTTTACCAAGCCAATTAACCTACTAACCTGCACGTCTTTGGAATGCGGGAGGAAACCAAAGAAAATCCACGCAGGTCATGGGGAGAACGTACAAACTCCGTACAGACAGTGCCTGTAGTAGGGATCGAACCCGCATATATATATATATATATATATATATATATACACACACATTCATGCACATATATATATATATGTGTGTGTGTGTGTATATATATAAAACAAACAAGCAATACTAGTGCAAAGACAAAAACCATGCAGACAAGTCAATGTTGTTTGTGTTGAACAGAGGAGTAGATGTGAAGTGAGGGCAGGACATGCTTTATTCCAGCAGCTTTGGACAGCTAGGCTTTCAGCCTTCAGACTATAGCATCAACCTTGACACGTCCACTTTTATTCAAATATTATGATTCTAAGCTAAAATGGACAGAGGAAATCCAAAAAAAAAGGTTTGATGTATTTACCTTGTAATGTTTATTTTTAAAAGGGGAGTTGAATTGATGTCAAAAGTGGAACAGAGTTTGTTCTACTGCCCCTCTGCCCCTCCCCCACCCTCCGTGTTAGGGTTCAAGGTCCTTCACTGCCACTATCAGTCGCTGTAGTTGGAACGAGTCATAGTCACAGAGTCATAGAGTGATATAACATGGCAACAGGCCCAACTTGCCCACATCAGCCAACATGTCCCAGCTACACTAGTCCCACCTGCCCACGTTTGGTCCATATCCCACCAAACTTGTCCTATCCATGTACCTGTCCAACTATTTCATAAATGTTGGGATAGCCCCAGCCTCAACTACCTCCTCTGGCAGCTTGTTCCACACACCAACCACCACCCTATGTGTGAAAAAGTTACACGTCAGATTCCTATTAAATCTTTGCCCCTTCACCTTGAACCTATGTCCTCTGGTCCTCGATTCCCCTACTCTGGGCAAGAGACTGTGTGCATCTACCCATCTACCCGGTCAAGGGATATGGGGAGAAGGCAGGCACGGGTTATTGATAGTGGACAATCAGCCATGATCACAATGAATGGCGGTGCTGGCTCGAAGGGCCGAATGGCCTCCTCCTGCACCTATTTTCTATCTATCTATTCCTGTAATGATTTTATACACCTCTATAAGAGCATCCCCTCATCCTCCTGCGCTACAAAGAATAGAGACCCAGCCAACTCAACCTCTCCCGATAGCTCACACCCTCTAGTCCTGGCAACATCCTCATAAAGTGCCCCGAATATTTATTTGCATGGCAGCAACTGAATGGTGAGGATGGAGTGGAACACTGTGCACAAACAAACCACGTTAGGAAAACAAAACGGTGGGGAAATGACTGAGCAACCACTGCTCGGCCCTGGGTGAAGGTTAGGAACATAATCTAACACGCAAAACTCTGCCCAGAGTGCTTGTCCCAGCTATTGCTCAACGGGCCACACCTCTATGTCACTCCGCCTCATTTGTACACACACTCGAACACGCACAGGCAAATATTGATCAGCAGCTTACCCGGTATGAGTGGAAGAGCTCAACGGCACGGAACACGTCAAACTTTCTGGCCATGAGGAACTTGACTGCGGCATTCCAGGAAAGAGGAGAGATGCCATGTTGAGTTGTCCACTTGTTGATCTCCTCCAGGAACTGTTTGGTGGCCTGAAAAACAGAGGGATGGTACCTATTAAAGCTTTGTGTTCAGTTCAGCTTACTTCAGCTTGCTTCAGTTTAGTGTGTTCAGTTCAGTTCGTAGTAACATAGAAATAGTTCTCCCTTCATACAAACTAAAATGTACGATCCCGGTACACTAATTCTGTCCTACACGCTGGGGACAATTTACAAACTCATGAGAGGAATAGATCGGGTAGATGACAATAGATAATAGAAAATAGGTGCAGGAGTAGGCCATTCGGCCCTTCGAGCCAGCACCACCATTCAATATCATCATGGCTGATCATCCAAAATCAATACCCCGTTCCTGCTTTTTCCCCATATCCCTTGATTCCGTTAGCCCTAAGAGCTATATATAACTCTCTCTTAAAAACTCATGTGTTCAGTTCCTTTCAATTCAGTTCAGTTTAATTTAGTTGAGTTGAGTTTAGTTTGCTGTCACGTGTACCAAGGTACAGTGAAAAGCTTTTTTGTTGCGTGCTAACCAATCAGCGGAAATACAATACGTGATCACAATCAAGTGTACAAGTTCACATTTTGGAGTAGAATTAGGCCATTCAGCCCATCGAGTCCACTCCGCCATCCAATCATGGGTGATCTCTGCCTCCTAATCCCATTTTCCTGCCTTCTCCTAGTAACCCTTTACACCCGTTCTAATCAAGAATTTGTCGATCTCTGCCTTAAAACTGACATGGCCTGCACAGCCCTCTGTGGCAATGAGTTCCACAGACTAACTACCCTCAGAAGGTCCTGCTCACCTACTTACTCTAACATTACGTTATAGTTAGAGTAAGAAATGCTGCAGTTGGAGTAGGTTTAAAAGAGTGGAGCGATTGTAATGAATGATTGCAGATCCGCTTCTGGGACCAGAACACAGAGGGTCGCCAGGATTGGACGCCATTTTGCTTGCTGTGAGGTGAAAAGAAAAAGTTGATATAAAATGGCTTCCCAAAGGCAAATTAAATTCCACTCCTCGGTGTCCAACATAGTGAATGAGGACAAGAATCTGGAAAATTTATGACAATAAAGATATTTATAACTGCTGAACAGGAAGGATGTGAAACCAACTGTTCGTTGCACAGGGACTGAAGACCCACTTCGTCTCCAAGGAGCCTGACAGTAAAATTCACACGGGCATCATTCCACAATTCACTGACAGCAAGTAGCTCACAGTGATCGGACAAAGCCCAGGAGGGGGCTATCCTCCCGGATGGTTGGAGCAAAGCAGAGCGTCTCCACATCTGGGGCAGCACATTGGCACAGCGGTAGAGTTGCTGCCTTCCAGCGCCAGTGGCCCAGGTCAGATCCTGCCTACAGGTGCTGTCTCTACATAGTTTCTAGATTCTCCCCGTGACCGGCGTGGGATTTCGCCGGGTGCTTCGGTTTCCTGCCACATTCCAAAGACAACCAGGGCTGTAGGTTAAAGATGGACACAAAATATTGGAGTAACTCAGCGGGTGAGGCAGCATCTATGGAGAGAAGGAATGGGTAACGTGTTGAGTTGAGACCCTTCTTCAGAGAGATCTGGGCCAAATGCAGGCAAATGGGATGAGCCCAATACGCCAACTTTGTTGGTGCGGACAAGATGGGCAAAAGGGCCTGTCTACGTGCTGGACAGTTCTGAGACTCTAGGAGCCAAGATGTATTAGAGGTGAGCCTCCAAGTAACTTTTCACAAAATCAGACAAGTTTATCTTGTACTTTCCCACGCCAGATCCATAACCCCATTGCTAACACTGATGAAGCTTTCTACATATTATACCGCTTCCAAACCCATCTGTACACGTCTCAACCTCCTCATTCCCAGCAATGAAGCGACGGAGACTGAGATCTTGAACTGCAAACAGAAACCGGCAACCAACTATCCCAAGACACATATTTTCTATTAGATTAGTTGCTTTCTGGACATGGGCAATGTTGACTTTGTTGCCTCGAGATGGGGCATTGGGCGTACTCCGTGAAAATGGGAATGCCACTGTCACGACATTTTGCGGGGGTGACGCCTGTATGGTCGTGAGTAGTCGCCCAAACAGTCGTACCTTTTTCTGGTCGCCGCTGGATTTTTAACATTGAGAATTTTCGGCGACCTGCTGTGACTATGGCGGGTGCCAGCAGTCGCCAAAGAAAATTGCGTAAGTGGGACAGGCCCTTAAGGCGACCAAGATAGTTTGTAGTTCGATGTTTAGTTGTGTACTATGCAATTAAGTCAGATGATGCTCTACATGAGTACGATCAAGCCACACACAAATACAGTAAACCCTCGCAACAACGGACCTCTATATAGTGGATTGAAGTTACAGCGGGCCAAGGCTCCCCTTACACCGCCCCCACTTCCGCCAGTCACCCAGTGAGCCCGCACCACGCGGCAAGGAGCCTCCGATTGCTGTTTATAATGGTTCAATGGCACTTGATCACCGCATGTGTCTCGGCACAGTGCAGCTCTTTGTTTTTCACATACAATCCGGCAAAATCACACAGCAGACCTCACCGAGGCGATGAAGCAAGAGTTGCCACGTTTCTGGCGCCGGCAACGTTTCGAAGGTTGTCAGTACAGATTTATCTTCTCGCAGCGGAGAGCCAGGCCCGCCCGCTGCACGAGAGCCGTAGACGACCAGCCGGGTCCCGCTGTGCTCTCGCCCGCTGGACCTCTCTGAATTCTCGGCGGCCCCCTGCAGGGGTCCCTCCTTGTTCTTGGTGACCCCCCCCACCCCCTCACCGGGTCACTCTGTTCTCTGTGGCCCGGCCGGGTCCTTCTTCCTTCTCAGTGACCCCCCGCTGTGTCTCTCTACGTCCTCAGCAAAATAAATGAGGCCAATTTGTCGGATATCTGTCCCGATCCAGCAGAGAGCAGCCCAGAGGGACTTGCAGCCTTCCGCTACAAACACAGGCTACATTCTCTACAATGCCCGACCCATCCATTTTTTTCTGTCGTATTTGGCAATTGTTCCCAAATTGGGCATCCTGCATTATCGTTCTCAAGGGTCTCTGCAGGCAGATTAACCCAAGAGCCTGTTTACCTTGGGCCCAGAGTAGCCAGGATGTTTTAACTGGTTGTAAACAAACTCACAGGAAGCCAAACGTAAACTATTTGTACAAATACATTTGGAAAGGAATGGGAGGAGAAAAGAAAATAAACTTTCTTAAAAAAGCCTCAACAAATGATTATTAAAACTAAAGAGACAATTTTCTGAATTTTTAAAAATTCATTTATAAGATGTAGATGCCATTCCTAAATCAGACTTGAGAAAGATAGACACAAAATGCTGGGGTAACTCAGTGGGACAGGCAGCATCTCTGGACAGAAGGAACAGGTGACGAGGAGGTGTAAGGTGTGAAAAAGAGACATCAAAGGGGGTGGAGATCGAGGAAAATGTAGAATAGAAGGTAAACAAAAATGCTGGAGAAACTCAGTGGGTGAGGCAGCATCTATGGAGCGGAGGAAATAGGCAACGTTTTGGGCCGAAACCCTTCTTCAGGCCATTGTTAGATAGGATAAGGTAACAACAAAGCAAACAGAGATAAAATGGAATCAGGGACAGTCAGACTGGTCAGAGAACAGGGAAGGGGGAGGGATGGAGATAGAGGGTCTGAAGAGAGGTCTCGACGCAAAACATCACCCATTCCTTCGCTCCAAAGATGCTGCCTGTCCCGCTGAGTTACTCCAGCTCTTTGTGTCTATCAAGGGTTACTTGAGGTTAGATCTTGAGAAAACCTGGAAATGTTCTTATGGCCATTACTGAGGGCAATTAAGAGCTGGCCACATTGCTGAAGGCCTGGAGAAGATTTCCCTCGCTTATAAACCAGACAGGTTTCAGATTCAGATTAGTTTATTGCCTCATACACCAGGGTGCAATGAAACGTCTTGTGCACATGAAGCTCACAAGAGTAAACAGTGTACAGAAATGATAAATATAACAACAAACACAATGAGACACAAGAGACAGCAGATGCCGCAATCTGGAGCAAAAGACAACTGCTGGAGGAACTCAGCGGGTCAAACGGTATCTGTGAAGGGAAAAATGAACAAGTCTAAGGAAGGTAATAACAAGGAACTGTAGATACACAGTGGCACAGTTGCTGCCTTCCAGCGCCAGAGACCCGGGTTCGATCCTGACTGCGGGTGCTGTCTTTATGGAGTTTGTATGTTTTCCCCGTGACCTGCGTGGGTTTTCTCCGGGATCTCTGGTTTCCTTCCACACTCCAAAGACGTACAGGATTGCAGGCTAATTGCCTTGGTAAAATTGTAAATTGCCCCCAGTGTGTGTAGGATAGTGTTTGAGTGCGGGGATCGCTGGTCGGCGCGGACTAGATGTGCCGAAGTGCATGTTTCCGCGCTGGATCTCTAAACTGAACTAAACTATAAACGTGTTTAAGAAGGAACTGCAGATGCTGGAAAAATCGAAGGTCGAAAAATATGCTGGAGAAACTCAGCGGGTGAGGCAGCATCTATGGAGCGAAGGAAAAGATGACAATAGACAATAGACAATGGACAATAGGTGCAGGAGTAGGCCATTCGGCCCTTCGAGCCAGCACCGCCATTCAATGTGATCCTGGCTGATCATCCCTAATCAGTACCCCCGTTCCTCCCTTCTGTGTTCGACCCGAAATGTCACCGTTTCCTTCGCTCCATAGATGCTGCCTCACCCGCTGAGTTTCTCCAGCATTTTTACCTCCCTTAAACTATAAACCTGCTGGTTTACCAAAGCAGGACACAAAGTGCTGGAGTAACTCAGCGGGTCAGGCATCATCTCTGGAGAACATGGGCAGGTGACGTTTTGGGTCTCACTTTCTGAAACGTCACCTGTCCAAGTCTGAAGAAGGGTTCTGATCGGAAACATTGACCGTCCACTACCCTCCAGGGATGCTGCTTGACCCGCTGAGTTCCTCCGCCAGCTTGTTTCTTTGTTCAATACATGCAACGACACGTGTAAAAGCAGAACGGTGCAAGATCGTTGTGCAAAAAACTACTAAAGTACAATCACGGAATAACTGAATGAGGTCGAGTGAACTACAATTCAGTCCTCATGTCTGAAACTAGTTTTAATTTTCAGAATTTAAATTCCCCACATGCTGCACTGCAACTGAGGGGTTGTCCCCAAAATATTAGCACCTGCCTCTGGATTAAGTCCAGTAATGTATCCATTGCTCCACCATTCAACAACGACTAGTGGCTGAAAACTGGCAGAAAGATCCAGCCTGCATTCACGATATTCCCTTCACCATGTATCTGTACACTGCGTATGACTTGATTATATTGTCATGTATTGTTGTTCTGCTGACCGGTTAGCACGCAGCATAAGGCTTTTCACTTAACCTCGGTACAGGTGACAATAAACTAAGCTTAAACTCAAAAGGAACAAAAGAATGCAACAACCAAGATAAGTGATCGATTGATTGAAAAATAGAACAAGGGAACAGGCCGTTCAGCCCATCGAGTCCACACTGGCTACCACACTAGTTCTATGTTATCCCGCTATCTCATCTCCTCCCGACACATCAGTGGCAATTTACAGAGGCCATTTAACCTACAAACCCGCACGTCTTTGCGGGAGGTAACTGGAGCTCTTTGGAGGAAACCCACGCACTCAGAGGGAGATCGTGCAAACTCCACACAAACAGAGCCTGAGATCAGGATCGAACCCGGGTCTTTGGCGCTGTGAGGCTTTCGATATGGGCCAAATGCAGGCAAATGGAATTAGCTTCGATAGTGCATCTTAGTCTAAGGAAGTGTTGCCAGAAGAGCCTGTATCTGTATTGTGTGGTTCTATGACTCTGTAGCAGCTTTGGGCAAAAGTCCTGCTACACCCCCCACTTAACAAACCAACCATGCAAACAGAGCTGCAATACCTTCAATAAACAGGATGCTGCAAATTACCTTTCAATTAGTTAAGTAATTAAATTGAGCAGCACGGTGGCGCAGTAGTAACTTTGTTGCCTCACAGCGCCAGACATCCGGGTTCGATCCTGACTACGGGTGCGGTCTGTACAGAGTTTGCACGTTCTCCCTGCGACCACGTGGGTTTTCCCCGCGGTGCTCTGGTTTCCCCCCACACTCCAAAGGCGTGCAGGTTTGCAGGTTACTTGTCTTTTGGTTAAATTGTAAGTGGTCCCCAGTGTGTAGGATAGTGCACGGGATGATCGCCGGTCGGCACAGATTCTGTGGGCCGAATGGCCTGTTTCCACGCTGCATCTCTAAAGTCTAAAGATGGTCGAACGAAGGCCAGAGATGAAACAAAATGGTGTGATACAAACGGATTGAAGGTTTGCGAATCGTGAAGCCAGAAGGTATAATGTAGGACCCTGTCCAGGTGGGGTGGGGGGGGGGGGGGGGGGGGGGGGGGAAGAGTTAGAGAATTCAATGTTCATACCAGAGATCCTATAGCGAAGCAAGATAGTCCACTCGACGAAAAAGACGTAGTACGGTCATGGTCAGATTCATGGGTAATTTCCGGCCCCATTTCCGTAACCGGCTTCCGTCTCAGCACCAAAGATCCCATAGGATAATAGTGCGGAGACGGAAGCCGGTTACGGAAACATCCTCGTAAACATCCTTGGTAAAAATCTTCTCCTCATTTTCAGAATTATAGTTTATTGACACAAACTGTTCCCCCACAACGTTGATTACAGAGAGTCGGGTCAGGTCGGGTCGGGTTACGGAAATGGATGAAAAAAAGGCCCACGTTCCGTTCCGTTGCGTACTACACGTCAGACCATTGCATTTAGAAGGAGTGGTCTATCTTGCTCCGCTGTAGGATCTTTGGTTCATACCGCTGGGATGTAAGCTACCCAAGCGGAACATGAGGAGCTGTTCCTCCAGTTTAAATGTGGCCTCACTCTAGCAATGGAGAAGACCAGTTCGATATCACAGACACAGTACAATTTTGCCTCTGGTTAACTGAACCACCTTCTATAATTCTGTTGGTAGACAAAAATGCTGGAGAAACTCAGCGGGTGAGACGAAACGTCACCTATTCCTTTGCTCCAGCGGGCTTCTCCAGAGACACGAAACGTCACCTATTCCTCCGCTCCATAGATGCTGCCTCACCCGCTGAGTTTTTCCAGCATTTTTATCTACCTTCGATTTTTTCCAGCATCTGCAGTTCCTTCTTAAACATACAATTCTGTTGGAGCAGCGGTAAAGCAATTGTGGATTATTTCAAGAGCAAAATCAGCACAAATGTAACTCGGTGGTGAATAAAACACTTTGAAAGGGTCAACCAAGATCAAATCATGTGGCTGCTCAAATATCTTTTGCTGAGAAAGTTAAATCCATTCCATCGCAACTCGGATTTTGAGAGAATATCTTGGCAAAGCAGAATGATTTAAAATGACAATGTTTGGGAAAAGGTGAACTTTCCAGATCACAGCTTACTAACTTGGCAAGTGTTAAATCTGTTAAATGATTCCGTTTGGGCCAGAAATGACTTTTGTTGCTGGGGGTGGGACGGGGAGAGATACCTCATAAATCTCACATTCCCTCAATATTATCTCTTCCTCTCCAGCAGATGGTGAAATGTTTCTACGGGGAATTGCACGCCGATGAGAGATTACATAACAGAACAACAGATTCACATCGAGTTTAGTTTAGTTTCCTGATTACAGTCTAATAACTGCGAAAAAATGTATACTCAAATTTTGGAAAACACCAGCAGCCCCCACAATTAAAATGTGGATTAGGGAAATGACTGAGGCCTTGCATTTGGAAAAAATAAGATTTGTCTTAATTGACAAACCAGATAGAATATGGTCTCCATTTATTCAATTTTTGAAAATGTTAATTGGTTTAACACAAAATCAGGGCTGAAACCTGAGTTTGGGACTGGATGAATAGTTACACTCAACAGTTCCCAGATCTATCTCCATAATCTTGTCATTGGTAGTTTCCTTCTGCCTCTCCTTTTTTCTTTTTTCTTCCTCTCTCTCTCTTTATTACTTTCTCTCATCTTTTTCTCCCTTTATCTTTATTCTTCAAAAAAAAAACTGAAGCTATTTAAGAAATCTGTAATTAAATTGTCGCTTACTATTATTTGTGTACATGCTTCTAATAAAAATATTTATTAAAAACAAGTTTATTGTCAAGTATACGGAGGTACAGTGAGAAGCTTTTGTTGCGTGCTAACCAGTCAGCAGAAAGACTATACATGCTTACAGTGTAGATATATGATGAAGCGGATAACGTTTAAGGCAAGATGAAGTCCAGTAAAGTCCGATTAAAGATAGTCCGAGGATCTCCAACGAGGTAGGTGTTAGCTCAGGACCGCTCTCTAGTTGTTGGTTTAGTTTAGAGATACAGCACGGAAACAGGCCCTTCGGCCCACTGGGTCAGCGCCAACCAGCAATCCCTGCACATTAACACTATCGTACACCTACTCGGGGCAATTTTTACATTTACCAAGCCAATTAACCTACAAACCTGTACATGTTTGGAGTGTTGGAGGAAACCGAAGATCTCTTGAGAAAACCTACGCAGATCACAGGGAGAACGTCCAAACTCAGTACAGCCAGGATCGAACCCGGGTGGCCAGTGCTGCATTCGCTGTAAAGCAGCAACTCTACCGCTGCGCCACCTGCATGAGGCGCAAATGTCACCCATAGTAGGACAGGCCTTTTCCTCTTGTCCGAACGCTTACATTAACCTCTCCATAATTATGAACATCGTGGTACGCAAACAATCCCTGAGGGCGTACACTGGCATGGTCAGGTTACACTTTGCTGAACATGAGACAGTAACTTGGCTGCTGCTTAATGAAGCACGATACACAGTATGCTTTGTGCCACCCGGGAGATTACACTGCCACACTTACACACCCTCACAAGTCTCCAACACAATGGAAAGGTCAGTTGAAATCCTCCAAAGTTCACGGCTATGGGAACCAACCCTCACTGAACATGTGTGCAGGCAGTTGGCATTTGGCACATTAATTAAAAACACTTCTTTTATGGATTAAAGCCGGGCTAAAAGCTGGTTAGTAGTTAAAGGCCCAAAGTGCTGGAGTAACACAGCAGGTCAGGCAACATCCCTGGAGAACATGGATAGGTGACATCTTGGGTCGGGACCCTTCTTCAGACTGACTGTAAGGAGCATTTCCCCCCCCACCCCACCCCACACCACGATCGGTCTGAAGAAGGGTCCCGGCCCCCATCCATGTTCTCCAGAGTTGATGCCTGACCCACAGAATTACTCCAGTACTTTGTGTCTTTTTTTTGTAAAGCAGCATCTGCAGTTACTTGTTTCTCCGGAGTTAAAAACCTACAGGTCCACTAGAAGGTGATCACTGGCATTGTTCCAGAGGCCGGCTACTCTACTCCACTCCTCTATTTATGAGGAGGTTGTGACAGGAGGGGGGAATATTAGTGCACAAGCAATTCAAATCAGCAATAATCAGAGCCAGACCACCTTACCCCTCAGTTCCAAGCCATTCTAGACAAAGAGCACCTTTAGTTTATTTTAGAGACTCTGTGTCCGTGGTGACCAGCAATCACCTGCACAATAGTTCCATCCTGCACTCTAGGGATCATTTACAGACTCCAATTAATCTGCAAACCTGCACGTCTTTACAGTGTGGGAGGGAACCGGAGCACCCGGAGAAAAGCCACACAGGTCACAGGGAGAACGTGTCGACTCCGCACAGACAGCACCGAACCCGGGTCTCTGGCGCAGCGAGGCGGCAGATCAGCACCTGCGCCACCATGCCGCTTCGTGCCACGTCTGCCAGCTTTTCGATCAAACACAAAGGTTTCTTCACAGTTCCCCAGAAACTGGCAGCGCCAAGGTTTGTTGCTCTTTGGTGAACACATACCCCAGGAACGCTCAGGCAGACTGACGGAGATCAGCGTATAGGAGGGAGAGATCACTATCTTGCATTTATTATTTAATAGCATTATCATTCTCAAAAATCATGAAACCTAAATGACACATTCATTTGACCACAAGGATATATTCTGCGGCCTTTTCTTAAAGGTTAGACAAAAGTGCTGGAGAAACTCAGCGGGTATGGCAGCATCTATGGAGCGAAGGACATAGGCAACGTTTCAGGCCGAAACCCTTCTTCAGACTGATGCAGGGTGGGGTTCTTGAACGCCTTTTCTTAAAAATTTATCACAACAACTGAAGCCAATTTTGCTGTTTTGTTTTAATCCTCATAAAGATCTTTCGAAGGTGACGGCACAGAATACAACACCATCTCCACCTGCAAATCTACCAGAACTATCAGAGACAATTAGAGTCACACAGCACAGAAACAGGCCCTTCGGCCCAACTTCCCCATGCTGACCAAGATGCCACATCTCCGCTAGTCTCACATGGCCCGCATCCCTATCAACCTTTCCTATCCATGTACCCGTCCCTTTGAGTTGTAAATGTTGTTATAGTACCTGCCTCAACTATCCCCTTTGGCAGCTCGTTCCTTACACCCACCACCCTCTGTGTGGAAAAGTTGTCCCTCAGGTTCCTAGTAGATCTTTCCCTCTCAACGTGAACCAATGCTTCTTGATCTCTCAACTCTGGGTAACAGACTCTGCACCAGCCTATCCATTCCCCTCATAATCCTCTACACCTCTATATGATCACCCCACAGCCTGCTGTGCTCCAAGGAATACAGTGGCTTGCAAAAGTTTTCATACCCCTTGGATTTTTCCACATTTTGTCACGTTACAACCACAAACGTAAATGTATTTTATTGGGATTTTATGTGATAGACCAACACAAAGTGGTGCATTATTGTGAAGTGGAAGGAAAATGAAACATGGTTTCCAAATTTTATTACAAATAAAAAAAATTGAAAAGTGTGGCGTGCAAAAGTATTCTGCCCCCCGAGTCAATACTTTGTAGAACCACCTTTCGCTGCAATTACAGCAGCAAGTCTTTTGGGGTATGTCTCTACCAGCTTTGCACATCTAGAGACTGAGGTTGTTGCCCATTCTTCTTTGCAAAATAGCTCAAGCTCAGTCAGATTGAATGGAGAGCATCTGTGAACAGCAATTTTCAAGTCTTGCCAGAGATTCTCAATTGGATTTAGGTCTGGACTTTGACTGGGCCATTCTAACACATGAATATGCTTTGATCTAAACCATTCCATTGTGGCTCTGGCTGTATGTTTAGGGTCGTTGTCCTGCTGGAAGGTGAACCTCCGCCCCAGTCTCAAGTCTTTTGCAGACACTAACAGGTTTTCTTCCAAGATTGCCCTGTATTTGGCTCCATCCATCTTCCCATCAACTCTGACCAGCTTCCCTGTCCCTGCTGAAGAAAAGCATCCCCACAGCATGATGCTGCCACCACCATGTTTCACAGTGGGGATGGTGTGTTCAGGGTGATGTGCAGTGTTAGTTTTCCACCACACATAGCGTTTTGCATTTAGGCCAAAAACTTCAATTTTGGTCTCATTTTATTTTTCTTGTTTATTTTTTCTTTTTTACTTTTTATGTTTTTATTATATAAACATTATTATTCCATCACAACGTCTTGATTATTGATTTATACTTTTACTTTTTTTTTCACTCCCTTACCTTCCCAAAAAAAAATCAAAAACAGTAGCATATATAAATTATTCCGTAATATCTGTACAACGTTTGTGATAAGTCTGATTTGTATTTGAAGTGCTGTTGTACATTAGATAATATGCAATGCTTCTAATAAAAATATTAAACAAAAAAGATTCTCCCACCTGAGCTGTGGATCTCTGCAGCTCCTCCAGAGTTACCATGGGCCTCTTGGCTGCTTCTTTGATCAATGCTCTCCTTGCCCGGCCTGTCAGTTTAGGTGGACGGCCATGTCTTGGTAGGTTTGCAGTTGTGCCATACTCTTACCATTTTCGGATGATGGGTTGAACAGTGCTCCGTGAGATGTTCAAAGCTTGGGATATTTTTTTATAACCTAACCCTGCTTTAAACTTCTCCACAACTTTATCCCTGACCTGTCTGGTGTGTTCCTTGGGCTTCATGACGCTGTTTGTTCACTAATGTTCTCTAACAAACCTCTGAGGCCTTCACAGAACAGCTGTATTTATACTGAGATTAGATTACACACAAGTGGACTATTTACTAATTAGGTGACTTCTGAAGGCAATTGGTTGCACTGGATTTTATTTAGGGGTATCAGAGTAAAGGGGGCTGAATACTTTTGCACGCCACACTTTTCAGTTATTTTTATTTGTAAACAAATTTGAAAACCATGTATCATTTTCCTTCCACTTCACAATTATGCGCCACTTTGTGTTGGTCTATCACATAAAATCCCAATAAAATATATTTACGTTAGTGGTTGCAACATGACAAAATGTGGAAAAGTTCAAGAGGTATGAAAACTTTTGCATGCCACTGTAAAGTCCTAGCCTGCCAAACCTCTCCAATTAGCTCAGGCTCTTGAGTCCTGGTAACATCCTCGTAAATCTTCTCCGCACTCTTAACTCCCAATTTAACAACATCTGTCTGTTTGCAACAATCCCCAGAGCAAACAAGAGGGAGGGATAGCTGCTGCAGGAGAGAAGTGCCTTGCAAGGTAAAGGCAGCATCAGCAAATGCATCATGTGTCGCCTGATATGTATTTGCACCGTTCAAAGTGGGCAGCACAGTGGCGCAGGGATATAGTTGATGCCTTACAGCGCCAGAGACCCGGGTGGGAACCCGACTACACGTGCTGTCTGCACCGTGTGGGTTCTCTCTGGGTGCTCCGGTTTCATAGATACATAGATACATACATAGAAAATAGGTGCAGGAGGCCATTCGGCCCTTCGAGCCAGCACCGCCATTCATTGTGATCATGGCTGATCGTCCCATATCAATAACCCATGCCTGCCTTCTCCCCATATCCCTTGACTCCACTAGCCCCTAGAGCTCTATCTATCTATCTATCTCTTTCCTCCCACATCCCAATGACGTTCAGGTTTGTAGGTTAATTGGCTTCTGTAAATTGTCCCTAGTGTGTAGGACAGAACTGGTGTATGGGCCATTGTTGCTTGGCACGGACTTGGTGGGCCGAAGGGCCTGTTTCCACGCTATATCTCTGCATAGTGGAAGGCCTGGACAGGGCGAATGTGGAGAGGATGTTTCCAATAGTGGGAGAGTCCAGGACCAGAGGCCACAGCCTCAGAATGAAAGGACGCACCTTTAGAAAGGAGATGAGGAGGAATTTCTTTATCCAGAGGGTGGTGAATCTGTGGAATTTATTACCACAGACGGCTGTGGAGGCCATGTCATTGGGTATTTTTAAGGTGGAGATCAAAAGGTTCTTAATTAGTACGGGTGACAGTGGTTATGGGGAGAAGGCAGGAGAAAGGGGTTAGGAGGGAGAGAAGGATCAGCCATGATTGAAAGGCAGAGAACTCTTGATGGGCTGAATGGCCTAATTCCACTCCTAAAACTTATGAACTAAGCTAAACTAAAGTAAAGTAAGTAAGTAATTTTTATTTCTATAGCACTTTTAAATCAAATCACATTGAAGCCAGAGTGCTTAGATTACCAGACATCCATATAAAAGGAAAAAGGAAAGAAAGACACAAAACACTGTAGGATTCAACATGGAACCCCCCCCCCCACAGCAGAATCAACACTTTCCACTGTGAGGGAAGGTCCACTCCTCCTCCTCCTCCTCCCGAGGTTTGTATGAGCTGGGCAGACTAATCTTGCTCAGGGCTTTGCACTTTCAGTACGGAAATAAATCATCTTCAACATCTTCAGAAGAAAAAAGAGAGTTTCACTCAGATATTTTTCACTGGTGATTTCCAAGAATTATGAGTCACGCAGAAATGAGCCCCACACTGCGCTGCCGGGCTGTGGCCACAGATAGGGTGCTCAGTCATGCAGCAATGAAGCAAAGACAGCCCCAGAGACGCGCCGCCACCACAAAGCCAGCTTGCAGCACATGCACAGTGCCTTCTATGTTGCAGAAACTGCCACCGCTGCACTTAATGTACACGTCACTCCCTCCACAACGGCAGGTCAGACACCACTCGTTAACAAATCGGTACCCACCACTTCAGATTCACAAGCAGCACACAGAGAGACAGAGACAGAGAGACGACAGACAGACAGACAGACAGACAGACAGACAGACAGACAGACAGACAGACAGAGAGAGAGAGACAGATAGACAGAGAGGCAGGCAGACAGACAGACAGACAGACAGACACACTCACAGTCAGGGCATCAAGGCTTTCAAGTCTGAAGAAGGGTCTCCACCAGAAACGTCACCCATTCCTTCTCTCCGGAGCTGCTGCCAGTCCTGCCGGGTTACTGCAGCATTTTGTGTCTATCTCCGGTGCAAACCAGCGACTGGAGTTCCTTCCTACACATACAGACACTCAGCTTAGAAACAGGCCCTTCAGCCTACCATGTCCATGCCGACCACTCTATTTAGTCATAGAGACAGAGCTGAAACAGGCCTTTCAGCCCACCATGCCCATACCGACCGCTCTATTTAGTCATAGAGACAGACAGAGCTGAAACAGGCCCTTCAGCCCACCATGCCCATGCTGCCCATTGTACTTGGTGAGGTATGAGAAGTAAGAAGTAATGACAAATGTTTGTAGGTGATGCAAATAATGATGATCTGCTGTGGGGCGAGGAAGGTTGTCTCAGGCTGCAGACTGATGGAGATCTTTCTGCTGTGGTAGAGTGTATGAGACAAAAGGGGACTGGTGTAAGGTATGAGTTAGATCTGAGGGGGAATGTTTTCACACAGATGATGGTGGAGGCCTGGAGTGCACAGCTGGAAGTGGAGGTGGAGGTGGAGGCAGACACATGTGGCGTTTAGGGATTCTATTGACAAATATTTCAATTCTCAAGGCATGGGACCTGTTGCGGGTTATGGGTGTCAGTGTATATGAGCATTTATCGTGTATTCAGAAACTACTTTCACTTCCACTTACTTAGAAAGTTTCAGAAACTTTCAGAGATATGGGCCAAATGCAGTCAAATGGGACTAGCTTTAATGGGACATCGTGGTTGCCATGGACAAGTCAGGCCTGTTTCCGTGCTGTGTGACTGTGACTCTGCCAACCTGCGATCATACCTTTTGGGGCCTGTTTCTGGGTTGTACACCTCTCAGAGTCTATTGACCTGCAGTAAATGAAATCAGGATCGCCCATGACCAAGTGTCAAAAGCCTGTTAGTTCATAAGACATAGGAGCAGAATTAGGCCATTCGGCCCATCACATCTACATTCTTCCATTCAATCATGGCTGATCTATCACTCCCTCCTAACCCCGCTCTTCTGCTTTCTCCCCATAACCCCTGACACCCGTACTAATCAAGAACCTGTTGATCTCCGCCTTAGAAATACCGAATGACATGGCCGTCTGTGGCAATAAATTCCACAGATTCATCAGCCTCTGGCTAAAGAAAATCTTTCTTATCCCCTTTCTAGTGGTGCGTCCTTTTATCCTCAGGCTGTGGCCTCTGGTCCTGGACTCTCCCACTAGTGAAAACATACTCTCCACATCCACTCTATCCATGCCTTTCACTATTCGGTAAGTTTCAATGAGCCCCCCCACACCCCCAACCCGTCCACTACACACAATGAAGGTCTCAGTGACCCGCTTGTTTAATTGATCAAGTGCTGTGGTGCAGGTAGAGAGGCAAGCGAGACTTGGATTTACGTAGACCACTTCTCACTGGAACATTGCAAGGAAGCGAGCCTTCCTCTTCTCATCTGTGCCACAGACCTTGCCCATTTTCATCTCCGGGTGCAGTATTTGTTGTGATGTAGGAAAGCAGCCAAACCGCACACGGCAAATGACAAATACCTTTTGGGATAAGTCAATAGACTATAGACAATAGACATTAGGTGCAGGAGTAGGCCATTTGGCCCTTTGAGCCAGCATCGCCATTCAACGTGATCATGGCTGATCATCCCCAATCAGTACCCCGTTCCTGCCTTCTCCCCATATCCCCTGACTCCGCTATTTTGAAGAGCCCTATCTAGCTCTCTCTTGAAAGCATCCAGAGAACCTGCCTCCACCACCCTCTGAGGCAGAGAATTCCACAGACTCACCACTCTCTGTGAGAAAAAGTGTTTCCTCGTCTCCGTTCTAAATAGCTTACTCCTCCTTCTTAAAAAGTCGGTGTCAGAGCTGCCCCATTCGCCTCGCCAGAAACCCGGGTTCAATCCTGCACTCAGTTGCCGCCCGTGTGAAGTTTGCACATTCTCCCTGTGACTGCCTGGGTTTCTTGCAAGTGCTCTGGTTTCCTCCCACATCTGTGTGGATTTGGAGGGGAATTGGGGAGTGTGTGAGCAAATGCGTTAACATAGAAGCAGGATGATCAATAGCTGTTGTGGATTCGGTGGTCCATAGAACCCGTTTCCATGCTGCATCTTCTAATCAATTCAATCAACATCAACAGACACACTGCAGCCTGTGAACAGTGTGACTACATCAACCATATAACCATATAACAATTACAGCACGGAAACAGGCCCTCTTGGCCCTTCCAGTCCATGCCATTTGTTTTCCCCTAGTCCCATCTACCTGCACTCAGACCATACCCCTCCATTCCCTTCCCGTCCATATACTTATCCACTTTACTTTTAAATGTTAAAATCGATCCTGCCTCCACCACTTCTGCTGGAAGCTCATTCCACACAGCCACCACCCTCTGAGTAAAGAAGTTCCCCCTCACGTTACCCCTAAACTTCTGTCCCTTAATTCTCATGTCATGCCCTCTTGTTTGAATCTTCCCTACCCTCAATGGGAAAAGCTTATCCACGTCAACTCTGTCTATCCCTTTCATCATTTTAAAGACCTCAATCAAGTCCCCCCTTAACCTTCTGCACTCCAAAGAATAAAGACCTAACTTGTTCAACCTTTCTTTGTAACATAGTTGCTGGAACCCAGGCAACATTCTAGTAAATCTCCTCTGTACTCTCTCTATTTTGTTGACATCCTTCCTATAATTAGGTGACCAAAATTGTACACCATACTCCAGAATTGGTCTTACCAATGCCTTGTACAATTTTAACATTACTTCCCTACTCCTATATTCAACGCTCTGATTTATAAAGGCCAGCACACCAAAGGCTTTCTTTACCACCCTATCTACATGCGATTCCACCTTCAGGGAACTATGCACAGTTATTCCTAGATCTCTCTGTTCCACAGCATTCCTCAATTCCCTACCATTTACCATGTACGTCCTATTTTGATTTGTCCTGCCAAGATGTAGCACTTCACTTACCAGCATTAAACTCCATCTGCCATCTTTCAGCCCACTTTTCCAAATGGCCCAAATCTCTCTGTGGACTTTGAAAATCTACTTCATTATCCACAACACCACCTATCTTAGTATCATCTGCATACTTACTTATCCAATTTTCCACCCCATCATCCAGATCATTGATGTACATGACAAACAACAGTGGACCCAACACAGATCCCTGAGGCACCCCACTGGCCACCGGCTTCCAACCTGACAAACAGCCATCCACCATTACTCTCTGACATCTCCCATTCAGCCACTGTTGAATCCATCTTGCTACTCCGCCATTAACACCCAAAGATTGAACCTTCTTAACCAACCTTCCTTGGGGAACCTTGTCAAAGGCCTTACTGAAATCCATATAGACAACATCCACTGCTTTACCCTCATCAATTTCCCTGGTAACCGCTTCAAAAAATTCAAGAAGGTTTGTCAACCAACGGACATTTGTCAAGAAGGTTCCAGAAAAATTCAAGAAGGTTTGTCAAACAACGGAATCAAGCAACGGACATTTAGATGGAAGGTGCAGGAAGGAACTGCAAATGCTGGTTTAGACACAAAATGCTGGAGTAACTCAGCGGGACAGGCAGCATCTCTGGAGAGAAGGAATGGGTGAGGCTTCGGGTCGAGACCCTACTTCAGACATTCAGATAATCTGTGGCCAACGTTTCCAATCTACAGATTGCCAGAGGGGGAAGGGGATTTTTGGTCTGTGCAATTAAAGGCAAAACAGAAGACACAAAGTGCTGGAGTAACTCAGCGGATCAGGCAACATCTCTGGAGGACAGGGATAGGTGACATTTCGGATCGGGAGTAGACAAAAATGCTGGAGAAACTCAGCGGGTGAGGCAGCATCTATGGAGCGAAGGAAATAGGCAACGTTTCGGGTCGAATCGACCCGAAATGTTGCCTATTTCCTTCGCTCCACAGATGCTGCCTCACCCACTGAGTTTCTCCAGCATTTTTATCTACTTTCGATTTTCCAGAATCTGCAGTTCCTTCTTAAACATTTTGGGTCGGGACCCGTCTTCAGTATGAAGAAGGACCCTGACCCAAATCGTCACCTGTCCATGTTCTCCAAAGATGCTGTCTGATCCTCTGAGTTTCTCAACGTTTGTTTTGCAAACCCGCAGCTGCAGTTGCTTGCATCGTGATGGGTTGTAATAATTTAGTTTGGTGTTTATTTGCATCCGAGTTTGTCGCTCCTCCTCATCTACACCATGTGCACCTTATCATCTCTATTCTCTGGAAGTTATTGGACTTTGACCATGGACAAGAGGCTGTTTGTTTGGGCCGAACTTGTGCTTATGACAGCCAGTGTCACAGTGACTCTGTTGGACCTTTGCTCCTGGTGTGTACAGGTCCTTCATGTTTCCCCGCCCACACGAGAAAGTGCTTCTTGCATCATGTTTGTAAACAAGCAATTTGGTCGCCGGCGGGCTTAGATACATAGAGTGATACAGTGTGGAAACAGGCCCTTCGGCCCAACTTGCCCACACCGGCCCACAATGTCCCAGCTACACTAGTCCCACCTGCCCGCGTTTGGTCCATATCCCTCCAAATCTGTCCTATCCATTTACCTGTCTAACTGCTTCTTAAACGTTAGGATAGTCCCAGCCTCAACTACCTCCTCTGGCAGCTTGTTCCATACACCCACCACCCTTTGTGTGAAAAAGTTACCCCTCAGATTCCTATAAATCTTTTCCCCTTCACCTTAAACCTATGAACTCTGGTTCTCGATTCCCCTACTCTGGGCAAGAGAGTCTGTGTATCTACCCGATCTATTCCTCTATTTTATACACCTCTATAAGATCACCCCTCACCCTCCTGCGCTCCAGGGAATATCTTTCCTACAGAGAAAATTTACGAGGATGTTACCAGGACTACAGGTTCTATAGGGAGAGATTGAGTAGGCTGGGTCTCTATTCCCTGGTGTAGGAAAGAACTGCAGATGCTGGTTTAAATCGAAAGTGGACTCAAAATGCTGGAGCAACTCAGCGGGACAGGCAGAACCTCTGGAGAGAAGGAATGGGTGACGTTTCGGGTCGAGACCCTTCTTCAGACCCAACCCGAAACATCACCCATTCCTTCTCTCCAGATTCTGCCTGTCCTCTGTACCTTTTCCAGCTCGACAACATCTTTCCTATAACATAGTGGCCAGAACTGAACACA
This sequence comes from Okamejei kenojei, assembly GCA_035221665.1. Lineage (NCBI taxonomy): Eukaryota > Metazoa > Chordata > Chondrichthyes > Rajiformes > Rajidae > Okamejei > Okamejei kenojei. The sequence goes on along the minus strand of CM069169.1, from coordinate 7,009,613 downwards.
ATACTAAATTATTCAAAGCTCTTTTATCAAACATGCCACAGATCGGAGAGGTTCTTACGATGCAAACATTGAGTTACAACATCATCGCGTCGTACAAAACGGAAGCAGGCCCTTCAGCCCAACTCGTCCATGCCGACCAAGATAGTTCATAAAAGTTCTAGGAGCAGAATAAGGCTATTGGGCCCATCAAGTCTACTCTGCCATTCAATCGTGGCTGATTTATCTTTCCCTCTCAACCCCATCCTCCTGCCTGCTCCCCATAACCCCTGATACCCGAGGTCAGCATCGAACCTGGGTCACTGGCGCTGTGCGGCTGCAGCTTAACTAAGTGTGCCACTGTGCTGCCCGTCATAGCAACAGGAAGCAGAGAGTGGGCATAAAAGGTCTTTCACTGGTCGGCACACGTTATTAATGGGTATTAATGCGGGGGTTGGGGTGGAAGATTGCAACCTTCACGTGGTCCGCCCTGTTTCAACTAATGCAATCAACTCCACGTGCACAAACGGAAGATCAAATAGAACAAGTTGTCCGACAACTTTAGGCTGTGCACGCCACACGAAAGAAGAAGCAGCATGCGGGGGTTCCATATTTGATAATTTACATGATTAACCTGGATGAAGACTCAACAGGTGTGGTCAAAGATTGAGAATCAGAGGGTCATAGGAGCACTGAAACAGGAACAGGCCACATTGCCCACACCAGCCCATACGCCCCACCCAAACATCCCACTTGCCCACCTTTGGCCCGTATCTCTGCCTCTGGGTGGTACAAGTGGGCAGCACAGCATCGCAGCGGCAGAGTTTCTCCCTCGCACTGCCAAAGACCCGGGTTTGATCCTCACTACGGGTGCTGTCCGTACGGAGTTTGCACGTTCTCCCTGTGACCGCATGGGTTTTCCCCGGGTGCTCAGTTTTCCCCCCACGCTGTAGGATCGTGCTAGTGTATGCGTTCGCTGCTGGGCCCCACGCTGTAGGATCGTGCTAGTGGATGGGGATCGCTGCTGGGCGCAGACTCGATGGGCTGACGGGTCTGTACCGCTAAACTAAGCTAAACAAAAAGTGCACGTAAAAACAGAGTCTTTGAATAACTATAAGGCAGGAATTAGAGATACGTCTTCTTCTTCGTGAGTATGGCGTGCACAGCCTAACGTCGTGGGACAACTTGCTCTACTTGATCTTATTTGATTGTGCACGCCGGGTTGATTGCATTCGTCGAAACAGGGCGGACCAGGCGGAGGTTGCAATCTCCCACCACAGAGAGATGCTTGATGTGATGAAAGGCTGTCCCTGCTCCAAATCCCATGGCACTTCAAATCAGTTTTCATTAACATAGAAACATAGAAAATAGATGCAGGAGGAGGCCATTCGGCCCTTCGAGCCAGCACCGCCATTCATTGTGATCATGGCTGATCGTCCGCTATCAATAACCCGTGCCTGCCTTCTCCCCATATCCCTTGATTCCACTAGCCCCTAGAGCTCTATCTAACTCTCTCTTAAATCCATCCAGTGATTTGGCCTCCACTGCCCTCTGTGGCAGGGAATTCCATAAATTCACAACTCTCTGGGTGAAAAGGTTTCTTCTCACCTCAGTCTTAAATGACCTCCCCTTTATTCTGAGACTGCGGCCCCTGGTTCTGGACTCGCCCAACACTGGGAACATTTTTCCTAAACACGATGTGTGAGATGCTCTTTCCAAGTACAACGGTTTCCTTTAAGCTGATGGTGAAAAAGCAACAACCTCTTGAAAGGTGAATCGTGGGACTTTGAAGCAGCTCCTCACTGTCACTGATCACTGAAAACTACTAATTGCACGTTTAACTGTGGCGCGGAGGCGCAGCGGTAGAGTTGCTACCTCACAGCGCCAGTGGCCCAGGTTCGATCCTGACTGTGGGTGATGTCTATATGGTGCTTGTGCGTTCTCCCCGTGGACTGCGTGGGATTCCTCCAGGAAGCTCCGGTTTCCTCCCACACTCCAGAGAGGTACAGGAATGTAGGTTAATTGGCTTTGGTTAAATTGTAATTTGTCCCTCGTGTGTAGGATAGTGCTAGTGTGCGGGGATCGCTGGTCGGCGCGGACTCGGTGGGCCGAAGGGCCTGTTTCTGCACTGTATCCCGAAACTAAACTAATCAAGAGGGCATAGCTTTAAGATGAAAGGGACAAAGCTTAAAGAAGATGTGCGGGGCAGGTTTTTTCACATTGAGAATGGTGGGTGCTTGGAATACGCTGCCAGGGGTGGTGGTGGAGGCATGTATGACAGTGGCCGATGGGGCAGTTTCCACTCTGTATCTCCAAACTAAAAGAAATAACCTGGCTCTGCGACTGAGAAAGAGCAATACATGCAGTCTGGGACAGCTTTAACTCGGCTCCAAAACATGCACATACATTCCACTTCCCTCCTCCTCACATTTGAAAGTAATTAATGCAATGATATAATCACCATTTGTCCAGATGAAAACAAACTTCTTATTCATTCGCAGAGTGTAAGGCATGGCCAGCCTGCTTTTGTTATCCATTGTAGACAAAAGTGCTGGAGAAACCCTAATTAGTAAACCAGCGACGTTTTTATCACCAGTCTGCTGCTTCATGATCACCGTTAATAATTCCAGACTTAATATCAGATATATTTGATTGTCTTTAATTAGGGCAGCAGACTGGTGTCAGAGACCCGGCTTCGATCCTGACCTCGGGTGCTGCCAGTGTGGAGCTTGCAGGTTCCCTCTGATGCCTGTGATGGTGCTGCAAACAGCTTTCATTGCATCTCAGCGCACGTACCTGTGCACATGACAGAAAGTTCAACTTGACTTGGCGCCAGAGTCCCGGCTTCGATCCTGACCTCGGGTGCTGTCCGTGTGGTGTTTGCACGTTCTCCCTGTGGCCGCGTGGGTTTGCTCCGGGTGCTCCGGTTTCCTCCCACATCCCAAAGACGAGCGGGTTTGTAAGTCATGGGCCTGTCCCACCTAGGCGATTTTTTTAGGCAACTACAGGCGACTAGTTTGGCGCCACATGTTTGCCGGTGGTTGCTGGGAGTAGACTCCTCAGTCGTGCAAAAAGTCGTAGCATCTTTCTGATTGCCGCTAAATTTGCAACATGTTGAAAACTCTTCAGCAACAGTGGGTTTGACGCCAATGAGCGTAGCTTGACTTCTCCTGATGTAGGTGCTGTCGTAGGCTGTCGCCAGGATGACGGAAGTTGTTGCCGGTTTTTCGGCGACCTGCCACAACTATGAGAGTCACCGGCAGTTGCCTAAAAAACCACCAAGTGGGACAGGCCCTTTTATTGGACTCTGTGAAATTGACCCCAGTATGAAGGGAGTGGATAAGAAAGTGGGTGGAGGGGTGATCGGTGGTCTGCGTGGACCGGGGGGGGGGTGAAGGGTCTCTCTCCAAGTTGTATCTCTAAACTAAACTAAACCAAACCCGTGTTACTGTGGGATTTAAACTCATGACCTCGGATCAAAGCTCAGACATAATCACGCTTCAGTGAACGTCTGAAGAAGGGTCTCAGCCCGAAATGTTATCTACCCATGTTCTCCAGAGATACTGGCTGACCTGCTGAATTACTCCAGCACTTTGTGGCCTTTTCTGCTGCTTGCTACCAAAGCCAATGATAGCCGAATCACGTTTGTCACATTAATGCCAAAATATTATCCAGAAATGCCTTAAGGGCCTGTCCCACTTTTTTCGGCGACTGCCGGCACCCGTCATAGTCGCAGCAGGTTGCCGAAAATGTTCAAAAAAGTTGAAAATCCAGCGGCGGCCAGAAAAAGGCACGACTCTTTGGGCGACTACTCGCGACCAAACAGGCGTCACCCCACAAAAAATCCCGTAAGTGGGACAAGCCCTTCACTCCGAGCCAAAACTAAAGCCACAATAAAGAGTGGGACAAGCCCTTCACTCCGAGCCAAACCCCGTAAACTCATCAGCCATTCATTTACCAGCCATGCGTAGTTCGGTGGACAGTATGTCCCAATTGAGAATTGAGATAAAAATCCAGAGGGCATTCTGTTAAAAACTGGACAAACAACCCAGCTCTCCTCCTACCCCCTCATCCTGGCCACTTCTCCCAAATCACCCGCTGAGAAGATTACACTATAATGCAAGAGTAAATTGCAGGATAGACACAAAAAGCTGGAGCAACTCAGCGGGTCAGGCAGCATCTCTGGAGAACTTGGATAGGTGAGGTTTCAGGCCAGGACCCTTCTTCCGACCTGACCCGAAACGTCACCTATCCATGTTCTCAGAGATGCTGCTAACCCGCTGAGATGCTCCAGCACTTTATGCATATCAACGCCAACTAATTTCAGCTCACACTGAAACCTTATGCCTTAAGCAAAATGGTGGAACAACACCTCATATTCGGCTTGGGTAGCTTACAGCCCAGTATCAACACTGAATTCTCCAATTTTAGGTAACTGCGAAACCCTCCACTTTTTACCCCACATAATCCCCCCCCCCCACCCCTTTCTCCCCATCCCCTCCCCTGTGGCCCACCTGGACTTGCATCTATTTCTCCCCTTCCACCTCCTTTCCTTCCTCTAGCTTCACAATTTGCAACTCCTTTTGACTCGCACCTTCTGTCTGTTCATCTCTATTAGCTGCCAGTCTTTGTCCTGCCCTTCCTCTCTTCCAACTTGCAACCAGACTGAAGAAGGGTGTGAAACGTCACCTATCCATGTTCCCCAGAGATGCTGCCTGACCCGCTGAGTAACTCCAGTACTTTGTCTCTTTGGGTTTGCCTTTAATTGCGCGGTTGCAATCCAGGCTTATGGGATGTGATCAGCCATGATCACAATGAATGGCGGTGCTGCCTCGAAGGGCCGAATGGCCTTCTCCTGCACCCATTGTCTATTGTGATGTCTGAGTTTCCGGTGCTAACCTGCCAGGGCCAGTAAACTGGACACTGCACCTGCCACACAAACTACACTGAGTCACACGTAAAACAGAGCTATTTAACTAAATTAACATTTCACAAGAACATAAGAGCAACATATCTGCTGCCCTCCATGGGGAATTTAATAGATATTTGGGACTAATAGATGATGGCGGGACTGTCATATGCTGAGAGAATGGAGCAGCTGGGCTTGTGCACTTTGGAGTTTAGAAGGATGAGAGGGGATCTCATTGAAACATATAAGATTGTTAAGGGTTTGGACACACTAGAGGCAGGAAACATGTTCCTGATGTTGGGGGAGTCCAGAACCAGGGGCCACAGTTTAAGTATAAGGAGTAAGCCATTTAGAACGGAGACGAGGAAACACATTTTCTCACAGAGAGTGGTGAGTCTGTGGAATTCTCTGCCTCAGAGGGCGGTGGAGGCAGGTTCTCTGGATTCTTTCAAGAGAGAGCTAGATAGGGCTCTTAAAGATAGCGGAGTCATGGGATACGGGGAGAAAGCAGGAGCGAGGTACTGATGGGATGATCAGCCATGATCACATTGAATGGCGGTGCTGGCTCGAAGGGCCGAATGGCCGACTCCTGCACCTATTGTCTATATTTCCTGTTATCCAAATGAAAGAAAAAAATCGTGCATCTGCCTCATTGGAGACCTTTCAGCTATCTTTAATCGGACTTCATTGGGCTTCAATGTTAAATCTTGCACTAAATGTTGTCCCCTCTATCGGTACACTGTGTATTCAGGCATGGTCTTTTCTCTGTTTAAGAAGGAACTGCAGAAGCGGGATAATCGAAGGTAGACAAAAGTGCTGGAGAAACTCAGCGGGTGAGGCAGCATCTATGGAGCGAAGGAAATAGGCAACGTTTCAGCCCGAAACCCAAACGGTTTCGGCCCGAAACGTAGTCTATTTCCTTCCTGCTGCACCCGCTGAGTTTCTCCAGCACATTTGCCCACTATAGTCTATTCTTTGACTGGATAGCACACATTAAAACCAAATCAATGATTTAATTTAAATGATTTGATTAATTAATAACTGAATTATTAAATTAGTACCAATAAACTAAACTAATACAGTCCTTTTAGCACAGGGCCGATCAAGTTGTGATAATCATTTTTAAAATGTTTGCCACTGTTTATAGACAGAATGTCTGCAATCACCCCCTCAGACATGAACAGCATACACCCATCTCCTCTGAGCGCCCATTTTCTATAGAAATCCATCTTTTGAGAGGAGAAGAGATTTACAAAATCTGGTCAGAAATTGGTGGAGCTTTTCACAAAGTTGCTGTAGCTTTGAAAACAATTCCATACTCTTATGGAACGAGCTGCCGGAGGAGGTAGATGAAGCAGGTACGATCACAACGTTTAAGAAACATTTAGACAGGTACATGGATTGGACAGGTTTAGAGGGTTATATGGGCCAAATGCAGGGAGGTTGGACAAGTGTAGATGGGACATGTTGGTCAGCATGGGCAAGTTGGGCTGAAGGGCCTGTTTCCACACTGTATGACTCTGTGACTCATGCAAAAGCTGGGTCCGATTATCACTTCAAAGAGGAGGATAAACATAGTTTCCATGGTTTATACATTCAGAAAGATTAAGAGGTCAGCCTGAAGAAGGGTCTCGACCCGAAACGTCACCCATTCCTTCTCTCCAGAGATGCTGCCAGTCCCACTGAGTTGCTCCAGATCTGAGATTGAGAGAGCACTTTCCATGCAAACACTGAAGGGCAAATTACCGTGAACTTTGCCCCTTTGACCCTCGCAGCTAATCAGCCTGTGCTTTACGTTGGTCTCGATACCATTTCCCCTTCGCCCACGTCCTTCTCACAAATAGGCCACAGTGACACGATGATCGCAAAGATAAACAAACTGGGTGAGTAAATACATTGGAACGGGGAGGTTGTTTAACCGATAGGTTGCATTCGCTGGCACGGAAAAAAAAGACTAAACATGAGGTGGCATTTGTCCAGAGCCCACACCCTGCCAGAATACGAGAGAGCAGAGAGCAATACACAGACCTTTTGTGCCTTTCATTTTAAGATGGAAATCATTTTCTCTTTTGTTACCACATGTAATTTGGCTCCAGTCCAAGAGGGCAGGAGAGCCTGGCCAAGCTGGCCATCCATATAACCATATAACCATATAACAATTACAGCACGGAAACAGGCCCTCTTGGCCCTTCCAGTCCGTGCCGACCATTTGTTTTCCCCTAGTCCCATCTACCTGCACTCAGACCATACCCCTCCATTCCCTTCACGTCCATATACCTATCCACTTCACTCTTAAATGTTAAAATCGATCCCGCCTCCACCACTTCTGCTGGAAGCTCATTCCACACAGCCACCACCCTCTGAGTAAAGAAGTTCCCCCTCACGTTACCCCGAAACCTCTGTCCCTTAATTCTCATGTCATGCCCTCTTGTTTGAATCTTCCCTACCCTCAATGGGAAAAACGTATCCACGTCAACTCTGTCTATCCCTTTCATCATTTTAAAGACCTCAATCAAGTCCCCCCTTAACCTTCTGCGCTCCAAAGAATAAAGACCTAACTTGTTCAACCTTTCTCTGTAACATAGTTGCTGGAACCCTGGCAACATTCTAGTAAATCTTCTCTGTACTCTCTCTATTTTGTTGACATCCTTCCTATAACTAGGCGACCAAAATTGTACACCATACTCCAGAATTGGTCTTACCAATGCCTTGTCAAATTTTAACATTACTTCCCTACTCCTATATTCAATGCTCTGATTTATAAAGGCCAGCACACCAAAGGCTTTCTTTACCACCCTATCTACATGCGATTCCACCTTCAGGGAACTATGCACAGTTATTCCTAGATCCCTCTGTTCCACAGCATTCCTCAATTCCCTACCATTTACCATGTACGTCCTATTTTGATTTGTCCTGCCAAGATGTAGCACTTCACACTTATCAGCATTAAACTCCATCTGCCATCTTTCAGCCCACTTTTCCAAATGGCCCAAATCTCTCTGTAGACTTTGAAAATCTACTTCATTATCCACAACACCATCTATCTTAGTATCATCTGCATACTTACTTATCCAATTTTCCACCCCATCATCCAGATCATTGATCATTGATGTACATGACATCAATGATCCGCGAGTCATGGAGCCAGGCAGAAGAGGGCTCTGCCCGGGCCGGCTGCCTGCCCCTTTTCCGGGGTTATGTCCGTGCCCGGGTGAGGTTAGAGAGGGACTACGTGCTGTCCACGGGCACCCTGGGGGATTTCGGGGACCGCTGGGCATCCTCAATAAGGATTGTAACATAGTTGTATAGTAGTTTATTTAGGATATTTGTTTGTTTTGTACTATGATGGTGGATTCTGGTTTGTTTTATTGTATTGTAAGTATTATTTTAAATAATTTAATACATTTTTTGATTTAAAAAAAGAGGGCAGGAGTTTCTCTCATGATCAGTCCTGCCGTTTGTTTGCTGGAGGTGAACACTCTTACCTCCGAGACAGGTAGCTGTGGGCACCAATCCCCCCCCTAGTAACTTCAACACAACGTCCATGTCACCAGAAGATAAGACACAAAATGCTGGAGTAACTCAGCGGGACAGGCAGCATCTCTGGAGACATCTCAGACCAAAGTTCGGGTGGCACAGTGGTGGAGATGCTTCCTTACAGCACCAGACACCCGGGATCAATCCCGACCACAGGTGCTGTCTGTACGGAGTTTGTACCTTCTACCCGTGGGTTTTCTCCGGGTGCTCCGGTTTCCCCCCACATTCCAAAGACGTGCAGGCTTGTAGGTTAATTGGCTTTGGTAAAATTGTACATTGTCCCTAGTGTGCGGGACAGTGCTGGTGTCCGGGGATTGCTGTCTAATGTGGACTCGGTGGACCAAAGGTCCTGTTTCCACGCTGTATCTCTAAACTGAACTAAACCAGACTACGGGTGCTGTCCGTACGGAGTTTGTACGTTCTCCCCGTGACCTGCGTGGGTTTTCTCCGAGATCTTCGGTTTCCTCCCATGCTCCAAAGACATACAGTTATGTAGGTTAATTGGTTTGGTAAATGTAAAAATGGTGTGTAGGATAGTGTTAATATGCGGGGATCGCTGGTCGGTGCGGACCCAGTGGGCCAAAAGGGCCAGTTTCCACTTTGCATCTGTAAACCAAACCAAACTAAAAAACTAAACGGAACTACGCTTCGGGTTCTGACCCAAAATATCACCTGTCCTTGTTCTCCAGAGATCTGCCTGATCGGCCAGCACTAATTCTGGATCTAATTAGCCAGCTCATCTGGGAGCCCATAGCTTTAACTATTTGGAAGGCTTAATGTACCCTCATCGAGGGTACATTAAGACAGCTGCCATCAATCTGTTGAGCTACCTCCTCAGAAAAACACAATCAAATTAGTAACGCAGGATCACCCTGCACAAAGCCATGCTGACTCTCACTGCTCAGAACATGCCTTTCCATATATTGTACATAAATCTTATCCCTCAGGATTTTCTTCCCAGCACTGAGGCACGGCTCACGAGCTTAGCCCTGCTGCCGATCTTAATTAAGGAGAGGCGTCAGCTGTGCTCCAGTCTTCCCACACGTAGCCTGTGGCTAATGAATCTCCGTCAAGGGCGGCAAAGTGGCACAGCGGTAGAGTCGCTGCCTCACCGCGCCCGAGACCCGGGTTCGATCCTGACTACGGGTGCTGTCTGTACGTTCTCCCTGTGACCTGCATGGGTTTCTCTGGTTGCTCCGGTTCCCTCCCACACTCCAAAGACGCACAGTTTGGATGTGTAGGAAGGAACTGCAGATGTTGGATTATACTGAAGATACACGTCATCTATTATGTTTCTCTAGAGATGCTGCCTGACCCGCTGAGTTAAGGGCCTGCGGAGGCGTCTGGAGTTGTGCGGGGCTGGTCCCGACATCATACTCACCAATCAGCTGGGCATGAGGCGGGCCGACTGAATTTGGACGTCGCACGGTGTTGGGCGGTGACGTCATCACGCAACGGCACGCCGGGCGGTGACGTCATCTCGCAACGCCACACGCTAGGCATACGCCGTCAAGACACTGTGTACGACGTCACAACGCTGCGTATGATGTAGAGACGCTGCGTATGTCCTCAATGCGCCTGCGGGCCGACAGGCCATTGGCGCGCGGGATTTTCAGACAGTGCAAGATTTTTGGAGCCCCGCGCGATGTCGGGACCAGCCCCGCACAACTTAATACGCCTCCGCCGATCGAAGTGGGACTGGCCCCGCGAGGCCGTACGCCTCAAGCGACCACGTTTGGTCGCGCTAGACGCATGCAATCGCATGCTGGTGGGACAGGCCCTTTACTCCAGCACTTTGCGTCTATCTTTGGTAAAAAAAAACAGCACCTGCAGGTCCTATTTAATTAAATATATCGTTGGTCCTTCATTAGTGTTGGGTTTAATTCCTGAAACTCTCTCCCTAACATAACTGTGGAAGCTCATCACCAGGGCTGCAACAGCTTGAGACAACTCACACAAGGGCTATTATGTTTGGGCATTAAGTGCAGTTCTTGGCGACTAGGCCTAGATCTGGGAATTATTTATCAATAACACGGTTAAACAGCAAAGATATAAATGCATCACTCTATTATCCTGGATTTCAAGCTCAGGCTAAAATACAAAGTTTTGATATTTTGTAGGTGATTAAAGGTGAGGACTGAGGGAAAAAAGAGGGAACAAACCGTAAGAAAGAGACACCGTGCATCACGCATCCATGTTGAGTATTCGGTTTAGAAGTATGAGGGTGGTCCTCATTGAAACTTAACAAATTGTGAGAGGCCTGAATAAAGTGGATGTGGAGAGGATGTTTCCACTCATTGTAGTGGCCGGAACCAGAGGCCATAACCTCAGGATGAACGTGCGCACCTGTAGAAAGGTGATGAGGAGGAATTTATTTATTCAGAGGACGGTGAATCTGTGGAATTCATTGCCACAGACGACATGGAGGCCAAGTCACTGGGTATTTTTAAGGTGGAAGTTGATCGATTCATGATTAATATGGATGTCAGGGGTAATGGAGAGAAGGAAGGAGAATGGGGTTGAGGGGGAAAGATAGATCAGCCATAATTGAATGGAGGAGTGGACTTTAGACTTTACTTTATAGATGCAGCATGAAAACAGGCCCTTCAGCCCACCAAGTAGGCTCCAACCGCGATCCCCCTGTACACTAGCACTACCCTGCACACTGGGGACAATGTACAGAAGCCAATTAACCTACAAACTTTATTTTAGACTTTAGAGATACAGCGCGGAAACAGGCCGTTTGGCCCAGTGAATCCGTGCCGACCAACGTTCACTGTACACTAGACCTATCCTACACACTCGGAACAATTTTCAGTTTACAGAAGCCGACAAACCTGCACATCTTTGGGATGTGGGAGGAAACTGGTGCACCCAGAGAAAACCCACGCAGCCACAGGGAAAACGTACTAACTCCATACAGACAGCACCCGTAGTCAGGATCGATCCTGGGTCTCTGGCGCTGCAGGGCAGCAACTCTACTACTGTGCCACTTGATGGGCCGAATGGCCTAATTCTGTTCCTATAACTTCTGGACATTAAAAAGATTACCTCTGATAAAATACACAGAGAAACAAAGAAACACCACACAAGCAGAAGGGAAAATGAAGGGGTCTCCATATCTAGGTGCACCCCAGGTTCCACCCCAGCTCCCGGACCTGACAGCAAATCTCTATCCATGGACTGCAAGCACCGTAATGTAGTGCGTTGGGTTTCTGATCTCCGACACTTGCAGCACTGCATCCAAACCACATCCTCCACAGCCCTCAGTTAACAGCAGAGATCCGAAGGAGGTGAACAAAAGGCTCTTTGCTACCGCTTGTGTACACGAGGAAAAGATGAAGACGCGGGTCCTCTGAGCTGCCATTCATCACACACCCATTCATTGGCACAGCTGTGGCGTCCCACTCAGACAGTCCGAGCACAATGACCCAGCCTGGGAGCCATACGCAGTCCACGGCCGACAGACAAGTGCAACGTCACAGCCCATCCACAGAGAGGACACGCTCACCACCACAGATGCTGCCCGACTCACTGACTAACTCCAGCACTTTGTATCTTTTTTTGGTAAACCAGCATCTACAGTTACTGGTATGATCAGCCACGATCATTTTGAATGACGGTGCTGGCTCGAAGGGCCGAATGGCCTACTCCTGCACCTATTTTCTATGTTTCTATGCAGTTCCTTGTGTAGGAAGGAACTGCAGGTGCTGGGTTAAACCGAAGATGGACACAAAATGCTGGAGTAACTCAGCGGGTCAGACAGCAGCTCTGGAGAGAAGGAATAAGTGATGTTTCGGGTCGAGACCCTTCGTCAGACTGAGAGGCAGGGGAAAGGGAAGCGAGAGATACAGACGGTGATAGATAGAGAGAGAAAGGACAAATGAATGAATGGTATGCAAAAATAAGTAACAATAAGAAACAATCGAGTTTAGAAGGATGAGAGGGGATCTCATTGAAACATATAAGATTGTTAAGGGTTTGGACATGCTAGAGGCAGGAAACATGTTCCCGATGTTGGGGGTGTCCAGAACTAGGGGCCACAGTTTAAGAATGAGGTGTAAGCCATTTAGAACGGAGACGAGGAAACATTTTTTCTCACAGAGAGTTGTGAGTCTATGGAATTCTCTGCCTCAGAGGGCAGTGGAGGCAGGTTCTCTGGATGCTTTCAAGAGAGAGCTAGATAGGGCCCTAAAAAATAGCAGAGTCAGGGGATATGGGGAAAAGGCAGGAACGGGGTACTGATTGGGGATGATCAGCCACGATCACATTGAATGGCGGCGCTGGCTCGAAGGGCTTAATGGCCTCCTCCTGCTCCTATTGTCTATAATGGTAAAGGAAGGAGGCCAATGTTAGCTGTGGAATAGGTGTTCAGCAATTCTGAAGAAGGGTCTCAACATGAAACGTCACCTTTTGCTTTTCACCAAGGCAGTTATAGCTGTCAGACATGTTGGGAGACAGTAGTGAAAACTACATTTTCGTTTGGCTTCTTAGTTAAGATGTTTCTGTGCCAGATCACGCAACCACATACTGTCACAAACATTAACCTCAGCCAGCCGAGAATCGATCAAGATCTCGATGGTAGTGTACATGGAGAGCCACACACACGCACCTGCGTTTGCTGAATCACTTCATGTTCCTATTTTTGCATGTGTTTCTTTACTTTAGACTTTACCCTGGAGATAAAGCGCAGAAACAGGCCCTTCAGCCCACGCCGACCAGCGATCATTCCGTACACTAACACTATCCTACATTAAGGGAAAACCAATTTTTCTAATGAGAGGGATATCAATTTTAGAATGCAAATACTCAGCACAAAATGTTTACATTTCTTTATTTCTTTAAGAGCATAATTTGGGTCGTTTCCAAAATATGTTCAACTGTACTTTCCATTCCTGAGCCTACATTTCCCTGAGGGCTGAAGTTATAATTTCGGACAGCTTGTACATGAGTAAAATGACTATGTTGTCGATACGCCCTTGGCTCTCACACCCTGAGGTAGGGACTGTCCGAAGAGCACTCTTCAATGAGCAGAAAAATACAGCATCTAGTTTGGGCCAGAGGAGTGATTACAGCCAAACCAACACAAAGCAGCGACATCGCCAACAACGACAGCTTACGGGATCTTCATGTGTGGGAAGGAACTGCAGATGCTGGTTAGCACCGAAGATAGACACAAGATGTTGGAGTGACTCAGCAGGACAGGCAGCATCTCTGGAGAGAAGGAATGGGTGACGTTTCATGTCAAGACCCTTCTTCAGACTGAAGAATGGTCTCGACCGGAAACATCAGCCATTCCTTCTCTCCAGAGGGGAGATGAATTGATCTTGGCAACGTGTTTGGTCCAGACAATGTGGGTAGTAGGGCATGTTTTTGCGCTGTGTTGTACTGTTCTATGTTCCTTGTCTGTTCTACAAACACCATGCAGTGAGAAAGTACCCTGTCGTGTCTCCAGATTAGATTCAACCGTCATTTCACGTGCACTGTACTTTCTCACTGCAGGTGGTTTGGAGAACAGATGTAGAACAGTACAACACAGCGCAGGAACAGTCCCTTCGACCCACATTGTTTGAACCAAACCTGATGCCAATAGACAATAGGTGCAGGAGTAGGCCATTCGGCCCTTCGAGCCAGCACCACCATTCAATGTGATCATGGCTGATCACCCCCAATCAGTACCCCGTTCCTGCCTTCTCCCCATATCCCCTGACTCCGCTATCTTTAAGAGCCCTATCTAGCTCTCTCTTGAAAGCATCCAGAGAACCGGCCTCCACCGCCCTCTGAGGCAGAGAATTCCACAGACTCACCACTCTCTGTGAGAAAAAGTGTTTCCTCGTCTCCGTTCTAAATGGCTTACCCCTTATTCTTAAACTGTGGCCCCTGGTTCTGGCCTCCCCCAACATCGGGAACATGTTTCCTGCCTCTAGCGTGTCCAAACCAAGATCAATAAATCTCCTGTGCCTGACATGGTCCAGATGCCTCCATTCCCTGCATATCCACATGCCCATCTAAAAGCCTCTTAAATGCCAGAGACGTCATTCCACCACCAACCGGGCAGCACAGTGGCACAGCCGGTAGAGAATCCACCTCGGCGCGCCCGAGACCCGGGTTAGATCCTGACCTCGGGTACTGTCTGTGTGGAGTTGGCACGTTCTCCCGGTGACTGCGTGGGTTTTCCTCTCACATCCCAAAGACGTGCGGGTTTTGCAGGTTAATTGGTCTCTGCAAATTGCCCCCTAGTGTGTAGGGAGTGGATGTAAAAGTGGAATAACACAGAACTAGTGTGAACTAGTCTGAACTAGTATGAAGTCTATAGGAAAACTTCGTCAAGCACAGCTTATATTCGCAAAGAGCTCCACACACTCCATCAGTGGTCGGTGTGGACGTGGTGGGCCGAAGGGCCTGTTTCCATGTGGTATCTTTAAACTCGAAAACCACCCCTGGCGGCACGTTCCAGGCGCCCACCACTCTCTACAAAAAAATCTGCCCCGCACATCAATAAATTTTATTCCTCTTACATGAAAGCCATGCTCGCTAGCCTTTGACTTCTCCACCCTGGGTGAAAGAGGTTGTGTGTTGGAAAGCTGAATGAACTGAGCAACTCAAGGCTGTTACACCCCCCCCCCCCATGCTCTTTGGCAAAAGTAGCGAGATTCTTTGGCGGCTGCCACAGTGTATTTCCCATGGCAAGGAAGCATGTTAGTCATCTCGGGTAGACATAAATGCTGGAGAAACTCGGCGGGTGAGGCAGCATTTATGGAGCGAAGGAATAGGTAACATGTCGGGTCGAGACTCTTCTTCAGACTAAGGTCTGATGTGAAATGGGATGAATTCCTTATTGCTTCATTTTGATAACACCCGACTGCATGTGTCAGGTGTTCAAAGTAAATTTTGAAAATAAAAAAAACGACCAAAAAAAACACAAAGTGCTGGAGTAACAGCGGGTAAGGTAGCATCTCTGGAGGGATGTATAGGTGATGTTTCTGGTTGGGACCCTTCTTCAGGTTAAAGAAGCCCTGTCTCGAAACGCCGCCTGCCAATGTCCTCTAGAAATGCTGCCTGACCCGCTGTGTTACCTTTTTAGTTTAGTTTAGAAATACAGCGCAGAAACCATCGGGTCCGCACCGACCAGCGACCCCCGCATATCAACATGATCCTACACACACACAAAGCCAATTAAACTACAAACCTGTACATCTTTTGAGTGTGGGAGGAAACCGAAGATCTTGGAGAAAACCCACGCCGGTCACGAGGAGAACGTACAAACTATGTACATTTATGGAGCGAAGGAGTAGGTGACGTTTCGGGTCCATAGATGCTGCCTCGCCCGCCAGCATCTTTGTCTACCTTCGATTTTTTTCAGCATCTGCAGTTCCTTCTTAAACATGTCAGGCCAAGGCAACAACTAATATCATCGCCACCTGGAAGGCGATTTACTGAGCTGGTTGGCTGGACAGCTTTTCCGCAATTTCTACCTGGGATGACAAGTCCCTCATTGAGCGGCAATCACCAAGATGAGGGGGAGCACGGGAGGATAAGGGGTGATCTTGTAGAGTCGTGTGAGATCATGAGGGGAATAAACCGAGTAACTGCAGAGACTTTAACCCAGAGTAGGGGAATCAAGAACCAGAGGACATAAATTTAAGGCGAATGGGGAAAGATTTAATAGGAACCTGAGGGGCAATTTTTTTTGTAACACAAAAGGTAGTAGATATATGGAACGAGCCATTGGAGAAGGTAATTGAGGCAGGTACTGCAACAACGTTTAAGAAACATGTGGACAGGTACATGAATAGGATAGATTTAAGGGCCTGTCCCACATTGCGATTTTTTTCGGTGACTGCCGGCATCATATCAGTGTCGCTAAAAGATTTTGAGCATTTCAAAATCCAGCGGCGACTATAACAATGTCGCGACACTTGAAAAAACACCGCGCGTCATCACGCCACTAATTTTTCGGTGACCTGATACGCCAGTCAATGGTGCCGGCAGTCGCCGAAAATAAATCGCCACGTGGGACAGGCCCTGAAGAGGGATGTGGGCCAAACGCGGGCAGGTGGGACTAGTGTAGATGGGACATGCTGGTCAGCATGGGCAAGCTGGGCTGAAGGGCCAGTTTCCACACTGTATGACTCGATGAGCTCAATCTGCTTGCTCATCTCTTACTATTGCATGGCTGAGGTCCCAGCCAGGCTAACACCACACAAGGTTTTGTGTACAGGGGGCACCCCATTATCCCCAGAGCCAGCCGCTAACCTCCAGACAATTTTGTGCATTATTTTACCCACAAGCTTCCAGCAAAAGGGAAGCATTTCAATAGTGGTTTAAAGAATACCACTCAATAACGGAACTGCTCAAGCTAGAAGTTAATAAGACAAGCAGTGACGGGATCAGTCAAAGTCAGCATTGATTTATGAAGGGGAAACCATGCTTTAATAAAATCTGACAATGTGCACTTTAACCACATGTGATTTTTTTTTTCTATTACAAATCTCAAATTGTGGAGTAGAGAGGCAAATAAATAAATGATGGGTCTTTGTCCCAAACACTATAGTTTAGTTACGCTTAGTTTACAGATAGAGCGCGGAAACAGGCACTTTGGCGCACTAAGTCCACGCCAACCAGTGATCACCCCGTACACTAACACTATGGACAATATATAATCTTTACCGAAGACCATTAACATACAAACCCGTACGTCTTTGGAGTGTGAGAGGAGACCTGAACACGAGGATGAAACACACGCAGGTCACGGGAAGAAGGTACAAACTCCATCCAGACAGCACCCGTGGTCAGGATCAAGCCCGGGCCTCTGGCGCTGTGAGGCAGCAACTCTAGCGCTGCGCCACCTTGCCGCCCTGGTACAGGAGTTGGATTGTCACGTTACAACTGTACAACACGTTGGTGAGATTGCACCTGGAATATTGTGCGCGGTTCTAGGTGTCATAGAAGGTTGTGATTGAGCATGAGACGGCGCAGAGAGGTTTTACAGGGGCGGCATCGCGCAGCGATAGCGTCGCTGCCTTACAGCACTTACAGCGCCTGAGACCCAGGTTCGATCCTGCCTACGGGTGCTTGTCTGTACGGAGTTTGTACCCAAGACGTTCAGGTTTGTGGGTTAATTGGCCTGGCATAAATGTAAAAAAAAGTCCCGTGTGTAGGATAGCGTTAATGTGCGGGGATTGCTGGTCCGTGCGGACTCAGTGGGCCTGTTTGCGCACTGTATCTCTAAACTAAACTAAAAATTAAACTTGAGGACTTGAGTTCTAAGGAGAGACTGGATGGACATTTTTTCTCCTTGGAGGGAAGATCTAATAGAGGTTTATAAAATCATAAGGGGCATAGATAGTGGTGAATGGTCAGAGTCTTTTTCCCAGGGCAGTGGAGCCTACAACTAGAGGTGAGCGGGAATTATATGGCGAGTTGGTAGCTCTCCGCTGCCGGGCGCTATGTCAGCGACGCGGAGCCGCCAGGACTGGACCCGGCGGCGGCGAGGAGGATAGGAGTGATAGGTGTAGAATTAGGCTATTCAGCCCATCAAGTCTACTCTGCCATTCCATCATGGCTGATCTATCTGCCCCCTCTTAACCCCATTCTCCTGCCTTCTTCCCTTAGCCCCTGACACCCGTACTAATCAAGATTCTATCTATCTCTGCCTTAAAAAGATCCATTGCCTCCACAGCCTTCTGTGGCAAAGAATTCCACAGATTCACCACCCTCTGACTAAAGATATTCCTTCACATCAACCTAAAGGAACATCCTTTAATTCTGAGGCGATGACATCCAGTCCTGTGGAATTCTCTGCCTCAGAGGGCAGTGGAGGCAGGTTCTCTGGATGCTTTCAAGAGAGAGCTACATAGGGCTCTTAAAAATAGCGGAGTCAGGGGATATGGGGAGAAGGCAGGAAAGGGGTACTGATTGGGGATGATCAGCCATGATCACATTGAATTGCGGTGCTGGCTTGAAGGGCCAAATGGCCTACTCCTGCTCCTATTGTCCTAGACTCTCCCACTGGTAGAAACATCCTCTCCACATCCACTCTATCCAAGCCATTCACTATTCAGTACATTTGAATGAGGCTACCCGCTCATCCTTCTAAACTGTAACGTGTACAGGCCCAGTGCCACCAAACGCTCATTGTCGGGTCGGGCCGGCGGTGGGTGCTGGAGGCCGGACCCACCACCAAGAACAAAGGAGGACTCGGCTTGGGGAACCGCCAAGGTATAAGGGGGGGGCCACAAATGGAATCTGTTAAAAATGGTTTGTCTAAAATGGAATCCTTTGTAACTGCCCTTTAGGTGGTGACTTTTTGCATACCTCAAGTGTGCAGATCAAAAAGTATCACGGTGACAATGAAGTATCATTCATTCATTCAAATGGGAAGAGTGTAGCTGGGCATCTGGATCAACATGGATGGGTTGGAACGAACTGTGTCGGAAGGAACTGCAGATGCTGCTTTACACCGAACAAAGAGAGAAAAAGCTGGAGTAACTCAGCGGGACAGGCGGCAGCCTGCACTCCTCTTCAGCCTGAAGAAGGGTCTCGACCCGAAACGTCACCCATTCCTTCTCTCGAGATGCTGCCTGTCCCGCTGAGTTACTCCAGCTTTTTGTGTCTATCTTCAGTTGGGACGAAGTGGTTGTTTCCATGTTGTAGAACTCTTTGATAAGTGCAAACTATCTTGGTCACCCTTAAGAATACAGTACATGAAGCAGTATTGCATTGCATTTGTGATCATTTGATATGACAGCTTTTGAAAAGTACTGAAATGAACCTTCTTTTACCGCTGTAATAACAGAAGCTTCTACTCCAGCTGAATTTTCTGCTTTGGGGGTACGGGGTGGGTACTCCCTGTGACCTTTGGGTTTTCTCAGATGCTCCGAAATAATTGGGGAGTGAACAGGATCAGGCGCGGATTTGGTGGGCCAAATGGCCTGTTTCCTCGCAGTACCGCTAATGCCTAAAGTAAAGGTCCTGAACTCAAAGAACTGCATATATGTAGGCAGAAAATTCAGGTTCTTAAACTAACGAACTGCAGATTTGCATTGAAGGAAGGAAAACAAGGTTTGCTTTACAAGAAAGCCAACAGCTTTCCAAAACACTTTATAATATATTTACTTCATGCTCACAGTTACCAACGTTCTTAAAAAAGTGCGTACGTTTTCCTTTCAAATATTGTACTCATTAACTAACTCATTTTTTTCTCAGAACTAAGAAATATTAAACCAAAGATTGACTCGGTTTCTTTCTCGTTCTACGCTTTCTTAACCAAGGCAAAGATTCTACTTAATGTGCTTAAGCCGAGGATTTTCATTCTGCATAGCTCAAATGACAATGCAATGCTTTTGCAAAATGCTATCTTTATCCAGCACATGGAATGTAACTAGTTTAGTCACGAGTTCAATAAATATTTGTCCGTCACGATTTTTGAACTAACGGTTAGCCGCTCGTCACATAACATATGTTATATATTTGTCCGATTACACAGCTACTCAACTCTCTGTGGAAAAAAGTATTCTCATCTCGGTCTTAAAGGTTTCTTAAGCTGTGACCCTGTCCTGGACTTCCCAACTCGGGAACATCTTCCGAGTAATTCAAGAGTTCTCCCCGAGTTTCCCCCGATCGAACTAGGAGAATTACGGCCTTTTCAATAGCCGTCTCGTGCAGGTACTGCCACCAAAGTGGGCATCTTGCTCTCGCCTATGGATGTTTTTCAACATGTTGAAAAAACTAGCTGGGGTCCCAGCACGAGCTTACCGACCGTTTCCCGAGTACCTGCCGTTAGAATTACGAGCCGCTAAGAGACGTCCTGAGCTCCGACGTACCCGCTACGTACTTACCACGAGTTTGATTTTTTTTTTAAACTCGGGAGAGCTCTTGGGTAAACTCGTATAGTGGAACAGGCCCTTAAAGCTATTATTCAGAAATGTTCAATAATACTACATGACAGAAATAAATCTCATTATCTTTCATGATAACTCGCCTGGAACATTCATTGGGCCATTCTGGCCCCTCTTAAAGAATTAAGTTTGGTTTATCAACGAGTCATGGAGTCATACAGCACGGAAACAGGCCCTTTGGCCCAACTAAACATGGACACAAAAAGAGAAGGAATGGGTGATGTTTTGGGACGAGACCCTTCAGAGGGGTCTCGACCTCGAAACATCACCCATTCCTTTTCTCCAGAGATGCTGCCTGTCCCGCAGAGTTACTCCAGCTTTGTGTCTATCTGGTTTAAACCAGCATCTGCAGTTCCTTCCAACACCTTTGTATCAATTCTAATTGGAGTTGATACAGTGAAGGAAAAAAAGGCTCAAAAGAGGATGTACTTCCTGTGGCAGCTGAGGAAGCACAATCTGCCACAGGCAATGATGGTCCAATTCTATACGGCCTTCGTAGAGTCTGTCCTCACCTTGGTCTGGTTTGGCTCAGCCACCAAGCACGACATCCGGAGGCTGCAGCGAATCGTCCAATCAGCAGAGAAGGTTATTGGCTGCAACCTTCCCTCCATTGACGAACTGTACACTGCAAGGGCCAGGAAGCGAGCGGGCAAGATCATCTCTGACCCCTCTCACCCTGGCCACAAACTCTTTGAATCACTTCCCTCTCGAAGGCGACTCCGGACTGTCAAAGCTGCAACAGCCAGACATAAAAACAGCTTTTTTCCCCATGAGTAGTAGCTCTACTCAATAACCAAAAATCTGTAGCCTCCTTTTGCTCTGGTATTTTATTTCATTCACATGTTCAATCAATAATGCTTTATTATTAACGTTTAATGTTTTATGTATCATTCTTAACTGTCACTGTATGTCATGTTGTCACTTGCGGGCGGAGCACCAAGGCAGATTCCTTGTATGTGAATAGTTGGCCAATGAACTTATTCATTCATTCATTC
The DNA here is from genome assembly GCA_035221665.1 of Okamejei kenojei. Lineage (NCBI taxonomy): Eukaryota > Metazoa > Chordata > Chondrichthyes > Rajiformes > Rajidae > Okamejei > Okamejei kenojei. The sequence goes on along the minus strand of CM069169.1, from coordinate 6,988,296 downwards.
ATAAACGTATTCATTCATTCAATAGATTTTTAGCCAAGATTGATGCTGTAGAATCCTTGTACCCACTCCTGAACTGACTGCACAGGAAGAAATTCGCTGAGGAAACTGTTGGGCCTTTTCGATTTGTATGCCTTGTTATAGATCATGCATAATTATTACATAGGACTTGCATGTTCACTTTTTGTTTTAAATAATAGCCAATAGTAATAGTAATTTAATAATAACCATTAGCAATCAAAAGCAGTCCCGAATCCCTTCTACAAAGGTTTAAAAATGCGGCACGGTGGCGCAGCGGTAGAGTTGCTGCCTCACAGCGCCAGACCCCCAGGTTCCATCCTGACTACGGATGCTGTCTGTACGGAGTTTGTACTTTCTCCCAGTGAGCTTGTGGGTTTTCTCCGGGTGCTCCCGTTTCCTCGCACACTCCAAAGACGTACAGGGTGGACAAAATTGCTGGAGAAACTCAGCGGGTGCGGCAGCATCTATGGAGCGATGGAAATAGGCAACGTTTCGGGCCGAAACCCAAGGGTTTCGGCCCGAGACGTTACCCATCTCCTATTGCCTATTTCCTTCGCTCCATAGATGCTTACTTAGATACATAGATACTTACCCCGATGCAGTTACCACCTTCAACAAAGCCAACCTGAAGAAATCGCTCCCTAACTTCCTCCAACATGTCTGCTGCAGCACCAGAGGATCGACCACTGCTACACGGCCATCACTTATCGCCTATCGCTCTATCCCTCGCCCTCACTTCGGAAAAGCCGACTATTCAGCGGTGCTGCTTCTTCGTGCCTACAGACAGCAACTAAAGAGCGCACCCCCAGAGATGAGGACTGTGCAGAGCTGGCCGTGGGGGGCAGAGGAACAACTCCAGGACTGTTTGGAGTCTGTAGACTGGGCAATACTCAGGGACTCGGCAACGGACCTGAATGAATACGCCACAGTCGTTACAGACCTCAGTGTTTCCTAACCGGAAGCCTTGGATGAACCATGAGATCCGCATTCTTCTGAAGACCAGATCCCGGGCACTCAGGTCTGGCGATGCAGAGGTCTATAAGATGTCCAGATACGACCTTGGTAAGGCCATCAAAAAGGCCAAAAGGGACTTCTGCTCCAAGCTGGAGGATGAGACGGATGTTCGGCAACTGTGGCAGGGCTTGAATGCCATCACCTCCTACAAGGCAAAATCAGGAGGCGGCTTAAACAACAGCGAAGCATTACTCCCTGACGAGCTCAATGCGTTCTACGCAAAGTTCGATAGGGAGAACACAGATGTGCCTTCCCGAGCCCCTACTCGCCCTGACGCCCTAACATAGTCACAGAGGTCGACGTCAGAAGATCCTTCAGGGGCGGTGAACCCTCGGAAAGCGCCTGGACCTGTGGTATACCCGGTCGAGTTCTCAAGACCTGTGCAGACCAACTGCCGGGAATTTGTGCGGACATTTTCAGGTCTGAGGCATCAATAATCTCACTTCTGACCAGGTCTGAGTGCATCAATAATACCGGTGCCCAAAAGAGTAAGGTGACTACAGCTCAGCGTTTACTACCATCATCCCTTCCAAGCTGGTTACCAAGCTCACGGAACTGGGCCTCTGCGCATCCCTCTGCAATTGGATCCTCGACTTCCTCATCCACAGACCACAGTCTGTTCGAATTGGAGGAACCACTTCATCCTCAATAACAATTAGTACGGGAGCACCTCAAGGCTGCGTGTTCAGCCCCCTGCTTTACTCACTCTATACCCATGACTGCGTAGCCGGTTATATTGCGAACTCCATCATCAAGACATCACTGTGGTTGGACGAATCACAGATGGGGACGAGTCAGAGTATAGAAGTGAGATCGACCGACTGACCAAATGGTGCCAGCACAACAACCTGGCTCTCAACATCAGTAAGACCAAGGAACTGAGTGTGGACTTTGGTAGGGGAAGGATGAGGACCCACAATCCTGTTTATATCAACAAGTCATGTATCAGAAGATCTTTCCTGGGCCCAGCACACCGATGCAATTGTAAAGAAGGCACATCAGCGACTCTACTTCCTGAGAAGATTACGGAGATTCGGCATGTCGAAGAGGATTCTCCTAAACTTCTACAGGTGCACGGTAGAGAGCTTTCTGACTGGTTGCATCATGGCCTGGTTCGGCAACTTGAACGTCCGGGAGCGAAAAAGATTACAAAAAGTTGTGACCACTGCCCAGTCCATCACCGGCTTTGACCTCCCCACCATCGAAGGGATCTATCGTAGTTGCTGCCTCAAAAAGGCAGCCAAAATAATCAAGGACCCACACCATCCTGGCCACACACTTATCTCACCACTGCCATCAGGAAGAAGGTACAGGAGCCTGAAGACTGTAACGTCCAGGTTCAGGAACAGCTTCATCCACACAGCCATCAGGCTATTAAACACAACGAATAAGCTATGAGCTCTGAACTGCAAAAGACTATATTATTATTTGTTATTTGCACTACATTTGTTATTTATTGAACTTTTTCTTTTTTTTCCCGTTATATACAATGTTTACATATTCACATATTCTGTTGTGCTGCAGCAAGTAAGAATTTCATTGTCCCGTCTGGGATATATGACAATAAAACACTCTTGACTTGACTTGAATCTTGACGTTGAATTATCCAAGTTGAATTTTACACAAATCCCAACTGTCCGGCTAATTGATTCTGCAGGTTAGTTTAGTTTTAGTTTAGTTAGAGATACAGCGCAGAAACAGGCCCTTTGGCCACCGAATCCACACTGACCAGCGATCCCCACACACTAACACTATCCTACACACACTAGGGACAATTTCATTTCGGAGTCACGTGAGTGACTTCGTGAAGACCCCGCCAGGCATGCATGCGCGACATATCGTCGACCGCATGTGAGCGACAGGCAGTGAGGAGCGTTGCTCCTCTACTGCAGGGACCTGCAGGTAAGAAAAAACTAATCCGCGGTCCTTTTTTCATTTTAGGGACTCTGTTCTCAGAGTACTCCAGGCCGCTTCGGTGGCCGGGACCGACTCATCACCGCTCATGTCTTATCAGACTAGCGGGCCGCCTCCGTCCGAAAGACGGCGGACCAGCGGCAGGTCCGCGCGGCAGTCGCTTAGCCACGCAGAAGCGGCAGGCAGCGACATCCTGTCTAGGCACCCTTGTTATCACCTCGACGAGATGCTCCAGAACCTGAGGAAGTCGACTTGTCGTCCGCAGATGCGGCGACGGTCGCATGGCTTGGATGGAGCGCTTGATGGAGCGTATCCTAGAGCACAATCTCTGCAGCTGGACCAGATGTACTCCAGTCCTGGACACATGCGGCTGGGCCACCCAGCATGTCCCCGTCATTGGTGGGGAATGCTGACACGTAAGTAGGGTGGAGCAGGAACCTGTAGTACCTGAGAAAACCCAGGAGGAACTGCTGAATGTGGTCTCCAAGTTCACCCAGCCGAAGCACTCAGGTCAGCCTTTTGCAGCCCAAATTAGGGGCTAGCATAGGCTACTTCACCACACACCAGCTGCAGGAACAGTTCCTTACCAAGGCGATCAACAAATACAAGGCCCAAACAACTGCATATCGTTGAATATACCGACAGTCAACGTGCCCATCTGGGGCAACAACAGTCCCGGGATAAGGGCACAGGAGCTGAAGTTACAAAAGATCCTGAAATTGCTGACGTCGGGGATTACTGCCTTTGCCAGGTCGGTTGACGGTACGGAAATGACAGCAGAGCAGGAGGATGCTCTTGCAATATTAGTCATGAAGTTAACGCTTCCCGAAATATCGCCATTTAACCGACTCCTAAACCCCATATTTGCGGGGTTGTACAAGGCATCTGCGACGCCACCACCGAGACAGCTGTTCGGTGAGGACCTGCCCAAACAGGTCAAGGACCTGGATTAGGAGACGGAGGCAGTCGGGTTGATAACCCACCTCCCTCCAGCAGGGCGGCAGTGCGCAGGCAAACACCATATGCAAGACCTCGGGCCTCCTGAAAGACCAGTAAGGACCTACACGTCAGCAGCACCTCAACACAATTCAACGGAACACCAGGAACCAGAACGTCAGGCCCGCCAGTAGCCATGGAGGTAGGGGGTCTGGTTCTCTAGGAGGTGCTGCATGTATAACCTCACGTAGGAGAGAGGTTACATACATTCTGGGATACATGGGTCTGATTGTCACTATCCCAGGGAACAAAGCAATGGACATTATAGAGGCATGTAACAGCCTTGCTTGCGCCAGGAAACCGACTATTAGACATGCTGCTAAGGTAATTGGTAAACTTGTAGCTACATTCTAGTTACATAATTGGGCCGTTACACTATCAAAGCTTGCAAAGAGCAAAATCTCGGCATTAATAGCGAATGCTGGACATTTTTTATGGGCCTACGCAGCCGCCAATCAAGGCATAAATTGAGCTACAATGGTGGATTAGCAATGTTTGTGATTGTTAAATCCCATCATTACATAAAACCCATTAGTCGTGTTACAGACCGACGCAAGCACCCAGGGCTGGGACTGTTCAGAAATGCTGGGAGCATGTCACGGGCTGCGGGGTTAATGCACTAGTCTGCAGCATACGTATGTCCATCTTCAAAATAATACTACTGAGGTGGCATATTTAAACCTTATGGGTGGTATCAAGTCAATATCATGTGATGAATTGGAAAAAAATAATTTGGCTCTGGTGCATTGAAAGAAATATTTGGATATCAGCTATGTACCTTCTGGTTAAGCTCAATACAGTGGCGGACACCAGGTCACAAGTATTTAATAACGACACCAAGTGGATGTTGAACCTCCAAATATTTGCTAAAATTATAGCCTAATATGGAACACCAGATATCGACCTCCTTGCATCCAGGTTGAACCATTAGATACCAATATGTGTCTCCTGAGAACCAGATCCTGGGGCAGTGGCGATGGACGAGTTCTCGCTACATTGGGGGAAATGGATTCTATGCTTTCCCCATTCTGCTTCATCAGTCAGGTGTTGCAGAAAACGCAACCAGGTTCTGCAACATAAAGGACCATGGACGTCATAGAGCATCGTGGGATATGGGAGGTTTCTGTAGTTGGACCAAGACCACCTACATATCTGCTACGATCTCCAATGTGCTGGCATCCTCACAGGTCTTCATTATGATGAGTCCCTCAGTTACAGTGCCGTATAAAGTGCCAGGAGTGCACTGTCATCCTATCTCAACATTGGAGTGGGATCTCACCAGCTGGTATCCACACTATGAGGGATATGTTCTATCCATCCCTCCCCGACCACGATATTATATTAGCTGAGATATAAGGGTGGTGTTGACCCTACTCAGGAGCTGGTCGCCTATGACTGGACTTACTCACTTTTAAATTGGTGATGGTAATGGCACTGAACACAGCACAACGGGTCCAGACTCTACAGGAATTAAACCTGGATGGAATGAACGACCCATAATAAAGTAACTTCTTTATAAAAGAGTTGCTTAAACTACACAGATCTGCGACTACAGGTCTGAAAATGGCCATCAGGAATATGGAGGCGGATCTGTTATCAGCCATGGAAACCCACGTCACAGGGTGACGGTGCAGACTATCTCCAGATGGCTCAAGGTGGTATTCGGTGCAGCAGGTAAGGCATTTTAAAATGTCATTCTACCAGGGCTGCATCCACATCAGCGGCGAGGACCATGGAGGTGTTCATGGATCATGTCCTCGCAATAGCGGGCTGGGCCAGTGACACTACATTTCAGCAATTTCATAACTAACCTGTGGCCGCTCCCGCAACGTTTGCGAAGTCAGTTTTAAGTGCTGTTCCCTAAACGTTTGTCCCTGAGTTCAGGGGTTTATTGTTGTATTAACAATGTTACTGTTTTTCAGCTTGTTCAAGTCTGAAATACGTTAACATACTTCCTCCATCAGTATTACGGCAGTGTGTGGGCATGGACGTGATCCAGGGCATGTAATCACAGAGCTTTGAAATCTTCACGAAGTCACTCACGTGACTCCGAAATGAAATAGTAAGATTAAACGAGAACTTACCAGTTTGAAGTTTGATCTTTATTTTATGAGGCGTTACGATGAGGGATTTCGTGCCCTCCGCTCCCAACCCTCTACTATAAGGTCAGCTGGTAAATAGAGTCTCTTCAATCTTACTATATTAATTCATTTCTGGGTAGTTCTGTGATTCCACACCGCTGCTTTGAAGAATGTCGTGCATGTGTGCCTGGCGGGGTCTTCACGAAATCCCTCATCGCAACTCCTCATAAAATAAAGATCAAACTTCAAACTGGTAAGTTCTCGTTTAATCTTACTATTTTACATTGATACCAAGCCAATTAACCTACAAACCTGTACGTCTTTGGAGCGTGGGAGAAAACTGGAAGATCTTGGCGAAAACCCACGCAGGTCGCTCCGTACAGGCCAGCACCCGTAGTCAGGATTGAACCCAGGTCTCTGGCGCTGTATGTCAGCAACTCTACCGCTCCGTAGTAGTTCCACCGCTGTGCCACTGTGCTGCTAATGTATAGTTAATTATAAAGAGAGCCGAATCCTCACAAAAGCTAAACCATCACATTTAAGTGAGGAGTTTTTAGTTGTCCGCATGTGCCTGGATCGGTTTAATGAAACTCTGAACAATAGAATCACCCACCCACCTCCCCAACCCACCCAGTCTAATCTCAAGATCGCCAGCATCCAAACGTTAAACTCTGGGACTTGTACCCATTGTTTAAGAAAGAACTGCAGATGCTGGATAAATCGAAAGGTAGCCAAAAATGCTGGAGAAACTCACCGGGTGAGGCAGTATCTATGGAGCGAAGGAATAGGTGACGTTTCGGGTCTCGTCACCTATTCCTTCGCTCCATAGATGCTGCCTCACCCACTGAGTTTCTCCAGCATTTTTGTGCACCTCCTAAATTGCTGTGCTTAATTATTCACTCAGTTTACCAAGTGATCGTATTCTACACCACATTCCTCTGCCATTTCATTCATAGTACTTCAACTTGCTCAGCTAGAAGCACCTCGTTTCAATTAGCTGTAAACTCCAGCACTCCTATCACTTGGTTGTATTCTTTATAATAGCGATTATAATACATAATCAGTTTAAGCCCTTTTCATATTCGTCTCCTGTGTACAGACATTGATCTTCACAGGCACTCCCGCGGGATGGTATTTGTTGCCAATTCCCACTTTATCCACCCTTCCGACACTCCACGATCCAATTCTTAGTCCAACTCCGCATTCCGGTCAACATTTCAGGGAAAAAAGGAAGTAATCTTGGACGTGCTACCCATAGACTTCAACATAGGATCAAACTCTGAACACAGTAAGACTGTGTAGGAAGGAACTGCAGATCGAAGATAGACACAAAAAAGCTGGAGTAACTCAGCTTTGGGATTTATTTTGCACTATTATTGTTAGCTGGTATCATGGGTTGTATAAATGTATTGCATGTTTGGTTATTATATATTATTATCTGTGTGTTATTGTGTTTACAGCTCTCTCTTGATGCTTTCAAGAGAGAGCTAGATAGGGCTCTTAAAAATAGCGGAGTCAGGGGATATGGGGAGAAGGCAGGAACTGGGAATTGGAGTCTGGGTGTATTTTTCACGTTGGAGGTGGCGAAACTGGCGGAGGACTATATGTTGTATTTGCCAGACATCTTCCCATCTCCCCCCCTGTCTGCCTTCCGCAAAGACCGCTCCCTCCGCAACTCCCTTGTCCATTCTTCCCTCCCCTCCCACTCTACCCCTTCCCCGGGCACTTTCCCTTGCAACCGCAAGAAATGCAACACTTGTCCCTTCACCTCCCCCCTCCACTCCTTTCAGGGACCCAAGCAGTCCTTCCAGGTCCGACAGAGGTTCACCTGCACCTCCTCCAACCTCATCTACTGCATCCGCTGCTCCAGATGCCAGATGATCTATATCGGTGAGACCAAGCGGAGGCTTGGCGATCGCTTCGCCGAACACCTCCGCTCGGTCCGCAATAACCAACCCGACCTCCCGGTGGCTCAGCACTTCAACTCCCCCTCCCATTCCACATCCGACCTCTCGGTCCTGGGCCTCCTCCACGGCCAGAGTGAGCAACACCGCAAGCTGGAGGAACAGCACCTCATATTCCGCTTGGGGAGTCTGCATCCTTTGGGCTTGAATATTGAATTTTCTCAATTCTGTTAACCCTTGCTGTCTCCTCCCCTTCCCACCTCTCCCTCAGCCCTGGGGCCCTGGCATTCCCTCTATCTCTATCTCTCCCCCACCCTAGTCGCACCAGCTTCTCATTTTCACACCACAAACAGCTTACAATGGCTTGTTCCCTTTATCACCGATACTTTTTTGCATATCTTTCACTCATTGTTCCTTATCTCTCCACATCACCGTCTATATCTCTCGTTTCCCTGATCCCTGACCAGTCTGAAGAAGGGTCTCGGCCCGAAACGTCGCCTATCTCCTTCGCTCCTTAGATGCTGCTGCACCCGCTGAGTTTCTCCAGCTTTTTGTGTACCCAGGAACTGGGAATTGATTGGGGATGAACAGTCATGATCACATTGAATGGCGGTGCTGGCTCGAAGGGCCGAATGGCCTACTCCTGCACCTATTGTCTATTGTCTATTGTCTACAGGTCTGGTAGGCTGCAGCAAGTTAGAATTCCACAGTGCAGTTGCCAGTATTACAACCAAACACTCTGGACCCTCACTGTACGGAGGAACTGCAGATGCTGATTTAAACCGAAGATAGACACAAAAAGCTGGAGTAACTCAGCGGGTCAGGCAGCGTCTCCGGATAGAAGGAATAGGTGACGTTTCGGGTCGAGATCTTTCTTCAGACTGAGAGACAGGGGAAAGGGGAACGAGAGATATGGACGGTATATAAGAAGTTAAAGTCCACAATGGTCCATTGTTGGCTGTGTGGTAGGTGATAACAAGTATAGAGTGGAACTCACAGAATGACAGTAAGACGAGTACGATGACTAGGGTGGGGGAGGGACGGAGAGAGAGGGGATGCAAGGGTTACGTGAAGTTAGAAAAATCAAACCTCATACCGCAAGGTTGGAAGCTGTCCAAGCGAAATATGAGGTGTTTTGTATATAAATTGATATATTTACATACAAATATGAAGACTGTTTTCTGCTCTATGTTATTAATTAATGCTGGTACTACAACCTCTGACTGAATTCCTTCCAGTTCCAGAAATGTTCTCACATCTCTGGATACAACCCCTTGTCTGGTACCGACCTTGTGCAGGGGGGCGGCGCGGTGGCTCAGCGGGTCGAGCCGCTGCCTCACAGCGCTAGACGCCCGGGTTCGATCCCGACCTCGGCTGCTGCCCGTGTGGAGTTTGTACGTTCTCCCTGTGACTGCGTAGGTTTTCTTCCGGTGCTCCGGTTTCCTCCCACATTGCAAAGACTTGCGAGTTGGTAGGTTAATTGGTCTTCTGTAAATTGCCCTTAGTGTTTAGGGAGTTGATGCAAAAGTGGGTTAGTTTGGAAATGGTGTGGACGGGTGAAGGATGGTCGGCGTGGACTCGGAAGGGCGAGTTGTACTGGCTTTCAAGGGTAAAGGGAGGTATAGGGACAGTTGTTGCATATCCTGCAGTTACAGGGAAAGTACCTGGGGAAGGGGTGGTTTGGGTGGGAAGGAATGAATGAATCAGGGATTTGTGAAGGGAACGGTCTCTGCAGAAAGCAGAAATAGGTAGAGATGGAGGATTAGATGTTGGGTAGAGGGGGAGAATAGTGGGCTGCATCAGTGAGGGGAGGGAAGCTGAATACAGAGGTGTAGTCTACGACTTTGTTGAGTGGTGTGGGTTGAATCACCTGCAGCTCAACTACGACAAGACTAAGGAGTTAACGATGGACTTTAGGAGGAGAGGAACAACCCTGTCTCTATCCATGGTGTGGATGCGCAGTTTTCCAGAGAGTACAAATACCCTGGAGTAAACTGGGCTGGTCCAGGAACGCTGAGGCACTGCACAAGACAGGACAGAGCCGGCTTTAGCCCGTTCCACTCCTTGAACGTCTGCTGTAAGATGCTGCAGATGTTGTACCAGTCGGTGGTAGCCAGTGGCATCGCCTTTGCTGCCGTGTGCAGGGGCAGCAGGGCGAAGGCCGCGGGCGCTAATCGGATTAACAAACTCTCACTTTAATTTCAGGTTTCATGTATTTTGTGAGTTTGTGATGTGGGAAGATCACTTCCCCAGCTGGGATAAATAAAGTTATATCATTTCGTATGGGAAGATGTGACGAGTTGTGGGATTAGTGGAGTGGTTTGTAATTATGGGCTGCTCGTCAGGGAAACACAACGCATCAGGAGCTGACGGTGAAACTGGCCCTTGCCCACACAGACCAACACGTCCCATCTACACTAGTCCAACCTACCAGTGTTTGGCCCATATCCCTCCAAACCTGTCCTATCCATGTACATGTATAAATAGTTCTTCAATGTTGCGATAGTCCCTGCCTCAACTACCTCCTCTGGCAGATCGTTCCATACACCCACCATCCTTGAAATAGTTACCCCTCAGATTCCTATTCAATCATTCCCCCCTCACCTTAAACCTATGTCCTCTGGTTCTCAATTCTCCTACTCTGGGCAAGAGACTCTGTCGTCTACCAGATTTATTCCTCATGGTTTCATACACCCCTATAAGATCACCCCTCATCCTCCTGCGCTCCAAGGAATAGAGTTCCAGCTTCGTCACCTGCTCCCTATAACTCAGGCCCTCGAGTCTGGGCTACATCCTGGAAAATCATCTCTGATCGGCCGACTTGGGGTTACTAAACATCCCACGGTCTCGGCATAAGCTCAGGACGACCGCGCCTTTGCGGTTGCTGCTCCTAGACTGTGGAACAGCATCAGAACTGCCCCCTCCATCGACTCTTTTAAGTCGAGACTTAAAACTCATCTTTACTCTCAAGTCTTTCTTGATGTCCTCTGAGGGAGGGCTATATGTATGTATTTATGTATGTACTTAATCTATGAACCACTGTTGTATAACGTTAGTACCTCCACCAATGTAAAGCACTTTGGTCAACGAGAGTTGTCTTTTAAATGTGCTATAGGAATAAAAGTGACTTGACTTGACTTACTCCTTCCCAGCTGAGGTCTCTGATAGTTTTACTAGCACGGTGCAAGCTGCGCTGGGCTGCTGCTGGCCCGGAGCGGGTGGAGCTTAATGTCCGACTCTGCCTCGCCGGCTCCGACCTCCAGTTGCTGGGAAGTGAAACACAAGGGCACCGCGGCAGAGCTGCGCGAAGCCGTGTCCAGAACGTTCGCGGTTCGCGTGAAGCGGCAGAGCACAGACAGAGCAGCCCTTTGAGCTGGTTCCTACAATCCCCACACATTAACCTCATGAATGACCTGTGTGCACAGACCTTCCTTGTCTCACTGGACTCTTGTGTGAGGTCATTAGCATCTGCTTCACAGCAACTCTGTGAAAAAGTCATTTCCACAATGGTAAAGACACAGGAAGTAAAGCAACAAAGATAAGTCAACGTTAATGTTGCTCATTTACTCTGGGGGAAGATAAACTCCAATAGAAAATCGTTCTGTATTTGTTTTTAAAATTTGGCTGTCAAATCCTATCTGGCAAAACGTGGGGTGGGGAGTTGCAGAAAACACCAGTCACAGAGAAAATAAATACCAGTGAACTTCTCTGCCCAGAAAGCTAAAGAGACAGAGTGAAGCTGATTACAGGAAGCAATCAATGCTGATAAGAAAATTCAGAGAAAGAAAGCAGAACTGTATGTATCCATCAAGTTGGTTCTGATGTGTGGGTAGCATATTATCAATGCTATGATCAAACCAGTGCATGTGTATTAAACCGTGTGAAGAAGGGACTCGACCCAAAACATCACCTATTCCTTTTCTTCAGAGACGCTGCCTGACCCGCTGAGTTACTCCCGTTTGTTGTGTCGATCTTCACATGGGCTTACATTAAATATTATCTTGGTTGTGATCAATGTCGGCGTCCCATTCTTTGCATGGCAGTGCATGGAGCAACAGGCAGTGTGAGCTGCAGGGATCCAATCTCTAACCTTGCCGGAGATGCGACTGTTTTCCGGATCATATCTCCGGTCGCTCTGCGGCCTGACATCATGGAGCTGGAGGCCTTGCTCGGGACTGACTTTGAGCCCCACTGCGGGGCGTGGACTTACCATGGGAGCTGATTCCTTGCCTGGGGTCGACGCTCCTGCGGACTTTAACATCAAGGAGCTCTCAGTCCCGGTAGAGACCGAGTCGAGAAGCTCCAAAACTACACGACGTTCGACAAGCCCCGACCCGGGGCCCGATCGCCCGGTGAGGGGACGTGACATCCCCCCCCTCCCCAATACAGGATCTTAAACGCCCCGACTAGGAGGCCTGCCGCCGGCTACGGGGGTCAAGATCGTCCCGTCAACAGAAGGCTCGGGGCCCTCGAGAACAGAGAAGGGGAGAGATTGAACTTTTTTTTGCCTTCCATCACAGTGAGGAATGTGGAGGAGTCACTGTGGTGGATGTTTATGTTAAAATGTATTTTTTGTTGGTCTGTTTTTATTAGTATGACTGTATGGCAAATCAAATTCCTCGTATGTTGCAAAACATACTTGGCTAATAAAGTGAGTATGAGTATGAGATCTCCTTGCACGCAAGAGTTTGCTCAGCTGTAAAGCAAACTCAGCCCCCGCCCTCCCCTCCTGTCCTGTGGGCCATGACTCTTGCTAAGCCACTGCACCGATGGGTTACAGGCAGCCTTGGTGGCCATCATACACACCCACACGTTGACATACAACACGGCTGCAAAGCACATGGCCAACAGCATGAACATTCAACCTTCCAATTTTATATCACCTCTAACTAGCCCCCCCACAGCCGCTCTTCCTCGCCTCTCCTCCCCCCCCTCACCTGGACTCCCACCTATTCCTCCCCTCCCCCCTGCCACTTTCCTCCCGCTGGCTTTGCAGCTCCCAATATTCAATGTGTCGGAAAGAACTGCAGATGCTGGTTTAAACCGAAGATAGACACAAAGATAGACAATTTCATTGTCATATCTGGGACACATGACAATAAACTCTCTTGAATCGTGAAAATGCTGGAATAACACAATGGGTCAGCCAGCGTCTCTGGAGAGAAGGAATGAACAGGAAGTCTGAAGAAGGGTCTCGATCCGAAACGTCACCCATTCCTTCTCTCCAGAGTCCCGCTGAGTTACTCCAGCATTTTGTGTCCATCTTCTCTGCGTTTATCTCTGGCCATTGTTCCAGCCATCTGCCTATCATACGCCTGCATCCACATATTAGCTGCCAGGCTTTGTTCTGCCTCTTCCAGCTTTCCTCACACTCAGTCTGAAGAAGGGTTTCGACCTGAATCATCTATCCACGTTCTCTGGAGATGCTGCCTGACCCGCTGAGTTACTCCGGCACTTTGTGCTTTTTTTAGCCGCAAACCTCAACCCTGCTTGCATGCCCACCTCCCAACAGGTCTGGTTGGCAGTTCATGTTTCATGCTGTTTCCCCCTTCTCCCATTTCTGCTAGAAGCTACTGTGGTGTGACCGACCACTGAGGTCACCCCGCTTGGCATCAAAACTCCTCCTCATCTCTGCAGCCAGTGCCGTTCCAGCCAGTGCATCAGTCCTGGTGCCGACATGACTGGGAGGTGGGGGTTTGCGGAATCCTGGTGGTCGGGCCGGGGGGGGGGGGGGCCGCACCGTAGAGAACAGAGAGGGACCCGACGAGGGGGGAAGCGGTTGGCCACCATGAACAAACTGGGACCAACACGACTCTAATTAGTACCTTTGTCCTTTGTCGGTGCCAGCAACGAGGCGACAAAGAATGTCACTGCACCCCGGTACGTGGGACAATAAAGTGTCATTGATTCATTGAACAGCGAGGCACAGCCACTTTAAGCTCATTGAACAGCGAGGCACAGAAACCTAGCATCTCCCCCTCCCATCCGGCAGGAGGTAGAAAAGTGTGAAAACGCACACCTCCAGAGTCAGGAGTTTCTTCCCAGCTGTTATCAGGCAACTGAACCATCCTCTCATCGACTAGAGAGCTACCATCTACCACATTGGAGACCCTCGGACTATCTTTAATCAGACTTTACTGGACTTCAGCTTGCACTAAATGTCATTCCATTTACCCTCGATCTGTACACTGAGGCCAGCCCGACTGTAATTATGTACAGTCTTTCCACTGTTTGGATCGCACGCAACTAAAAATGTTTTTCACTGTACCTCGGTGCGACAATAAACTAAAATCCAATGGCTGAAGTGTCTCGACCCAAAACGTCTCCCATTCCTTCTCTCCAGAGATGCTGCCTGTCCTGATGAGTTACTCCAGTATGTTGTGTCTTGCTTTAAACCAGCATATGCAGTTCCTTCATGCACAACTAAAATCTAATCATAGTTGAACATCTGAGCAATGCACGGATGTAGGCGGGCTGGGCTCACTGTTACAGTAATGTTCTCGACACACTCAAAATGTGCCCCTGCCCGCAGCTCTCAAATACCCACCAGATACATGGATAGGGCAGGGTTGGGAGGGATATGGACCAAATCCCGGCAGATGGGACTAGTGTAGCTTGGACATGTTGGCCTGTGTGGGCCAGTTTGGCCGAAGGGCCTGATTCCATGCTGGGCCACAAAGCGAGGTAAAGAGTACACCAGAGGAACACCCGTCACCCATCACCCACACCTCAGACAGCTGCAGAACCCATGAAAAGGCCACTTCATCCTGGCCTTCCTCAATATTGACAGCGCTGTCATCTGGCAATGATTCCTCAAAATCATTCCAGCGCCCAGACCTCAAATGCAGCTGTTGGCAGGTCATTCCTGCTGCTAATTATCCTCAACATTGAGGAATACTTCCTCAACCCTTCCCAAATATATTTCTCACAATCTTGTTACAACTTTAAGGATGGCATGGTGGCGCAGCGGTAGAGTTGCTGCCTTACAGCGCCAAGGACCCGGGTACGATCCTGACTACGGGTGCTGTCTGCACGGAGTTTGTACATTCTCCCTGTGGCCTGCGTGGGTTTTCTCAGGGTGCTCCGGTTTCCTCCCACACTCAAAAGCTGTACAGGTTTGTATGTTAAGACACAAAAAGCTGGAGTTACTCCAGCGTTTTGTGTTTATCTTTGGTTTAAACCAGCAACTGCAGTTCCTTCCTACATGTTTGTATGTTAATTGGCTTTGTAAAAATTATAAATTGTTCTTAGTGTGTGTCGGCTAGTGTTAGTGTGCAGGGATCACTGCGTAGGATAGTGTGTGTAGGATAGTGTTAGTGTGTGGGGATCACTGTGTAGGATAGTGTGTGTCGGATAGTGTTAGTGTGTGGGGATCACTGTGTAGGATAGTGTGTGTAGGATAGTGTTAGTGTGTGGGGATCGCTGTGTAGGATAGTGTGTGTAGGATAGTGTTAGTGTGTGGGGATCGTTGGTCGACGTGGACTTGTTTCGCACTGTATCTCTGAACTACACTACACTAGGCTCAGTATTGGGTAGGCACGCATTGTCGAGTTTCTGCCTTTACTGCGGAACACTTTAAAGTTTTGCCTATCGAATCATTATTTTGTTTAAGATCAGCTCTCCGTCGCTGTCTCCAGTTTTAATTTCAGTGCATCTCAATTGAACGAGGAAAGTGCTCACTAAACCAGCCTGGCACAGATTCAGCGCAGAGAATGCCATCCGTCTCCCTTCCCCCACCACTGCCCAATCTCACTGCCCCGTTTCTATTTACGGGAAGATGCCACCAACCACAATGTCCTTTGAAACCATGGCAATTAAAAATACGGAGACATAAGGGAGTGCAGATGCTGGAATTTTAAACAAACTGCTGGACCAACTCAACATGGAGACCGCGCCATCCAACATGTTCAAGCCGGACAAACACAACAGCTTAGCAACAAAACAGCATTTGTCCCCTCCCTCTCCATTCCTTCATCTAGCTTCACTACTCGCAACTCTTCAATCCTTTTGTCTCACAGGTTCTGTCTATTCAACTCTGGGCTTTGTCCAACCATCTGCCTTAACCCATCAAAAAACCCTCCTCACCTGTACCAGCCTCTTACCTGCCAGGCTTTGTCCTGCCCTCCTGCCCCCCACCCCACCCCCCCTCATTTCCAGCTGTCTTCACCGCTCCCCCCTACAATCAGTGAAGAAGGACCCTGACTCGAAACGTCGCCTATATTTGTTCTCCAGATGCTGCTTGATCCGCTGAGTTACTCCACCAATCTTTGTCTTTATTTTGGAGGCGTGCGGATGGGAAATGGGCCGGTCGGCCCACCAAGTCCGCGCCGACCAGCTACCACCCGCACACTAGCACCATCCTACACACGAGGGACTATTTACAGAAGCCAATTAACCTGCAAGCCTGCACGTCTTTGGGATATGGGAGGAAACTGGAGCATCCGGATAAAACCCACCATTTACGGGGAGAACGTACAAACTCCCTACAGACAGCACCCATAGTCAGGATCGAACTCAGGTCTCACAATAGACAATAGGTCATTCGACCCTTCGAACTCCTGTTCTGTAAGGCAGCAACTCTACCACTGTGCCAAACCAAATTCATCGCTATAAACTGGTAGAGTTAAAATCTGGGGAGAAACTGATGTTTATACAAAGAGTAAAGTGGGAATAGTGCAGGCTTAGTGTAAATGTTTGCTTTGATGTTCAGTGCAGACTCAGTGGGCAGAAGGACCCGATTCCGTGCTGTATGAAGCTGTAACAGAGGTAGTAACCTGAGGTGGTAATATAGATTCCAGAATGTTCTATTCCGCCGTTCTGCCTAAGAGATAAAGAAAATAACTTTTCTTTGCAAAATTTCAGTTTAGCTTAGAGGTACAGCGCGGATACAGGGCCCTCAGCCCACCGAATTTGTGCCAACCAGCGATCACCCTGAACACTATTCTACACACTAGGGGTAATTTATAATTTTCACCAAAGACAAGTTAACCTACAAACCTGTACGTCCTTGGAGTTGAAACCGGAAGAAACCGGAGCACCCGGGGAAAACCGACGTGGTCACAGGGAAAATATACAAACTCTGTGCAGACAACATCCTTGGCCAGAATCGAACCTGGGTCACTGGTGCTGTAAGGCAGAAACCCTACTGTTGCGCTCCCAAATGTTCAGACAAAATGTGCCATTCGCCCACAGAGGGCCCCCCCAGGACATTGTGCCAATTAATAGAGCCCAGTCCACAATTACCAGCCTGCTGGTCTCATCGTTTAAATCCCACCCCTCTGCCCAATACATTACACACAAGGTGCAACTCCTCATCACCTGCTGTGATCCTAGATCCCTGCTGCCCGATACCTACTGTACCTTAGATAGACACAAAAAGCTGGAGTAACTCAGCGGGACAGGCAGCATCTCAGGAGAGAAGGAATGGGTGTTTTTGTCTACCACTGGGTTGTAAGCTGCCCAACCGAAATATGAGATGCAGTTCCTCCAATTTGAATTTAGCCTCACTCTGACCATGGAGAGACCTAGAACAGAAAGGTCTGTGCGGGAATGGGAAGGAGAATGAAAGAGTCCAGCAACCGGGAGATCAGGTAGTTCCAGGCTGACTGAGCGAAGGTATTCAGTGAAATGATCGCCCAGTCTACGCTTGGTCTCGCCAATCTATAAAAGTCCACATTTTGAACAACGGATACAGTAGATGAGGTTGAAGGAGGTACAAGTGAACCTCTGCCTAACGTGAAAGGACAGTCATCCTCCTGCCTTCTGACTTCTCCTGCCTTCTCCCCATATCCCTCCAAACCTGTCCTATCCATGTACCTGTCTAACTGTTTCTTAAACATTGGGATGGTCCCAGCCTCAACTACCTCCTCTGGGAGCTTGTTCCATACACCCACCTATGTCCTCTGTTCCTCGATTCCCCTACTCTGGGCAAGAGACTCTGTGCATCTACCTGATCTATTCCTCTCATGATTTTATACACTTCTCATCCTCCTGCGCTCTAAGGAATACAGACCAGCCTACTCAACCTCTCCCTATAGCTCACACCCTCGAGTCCTGGCAACATCCTCGTAAATCTTCTCTGAACACTTTCGAGCTTGACAATATCTTTCCTCTAACATGGTGCCCAGAACTGAACACAATATTCTAACCAACATCTTATACAGCAGCAACATTACCTCCCAACACCTATCTATCTATCTATCTATCTATCTCTGCCATAAAAATATCCACTGAATTTGCCTCCACAGCCTTCTGTGGCAAAAAAATCCACAGATTCACCACCCTGGAAAACGTAAGAAAGTAAGTACGTTTATTGGCCAAGTATTCACATACAAGGAATTTGCCTTGGTGCTCCGCCCATAAGTAACAACATGACATACTGTGATAGTTATGAATGACTCAGAAAACACTAAACATTACTAATAATAAAACATTATGTTTGTTAACTATCGCTTGTGGTGGTGTAAATGAGAACAGAGGAAAGAGAGAACGAACAAAGCAATGCTGGAACTGCGAGATACAGAACCAAACGGTCCCAAAATGCAAAAAAAAAACATGCGGCAAGTACCCAGGAGGTCAGGCAACGTCTGTGGAGAGAGAAGCACTGAGTGAACTGTTTACATTCGCGCGCTCGCTCCACTGGTGTTGCTGACCTCCGGAATATTTCGAGGCATTTCCTGTTTTTCAGCTGTGCTTGCCAATATTCATTCAAGTAAACCTGAAACAAGACGATAGATAGGGAGCAGCTTCAGGAGGCGTAAGGGTTTGTCCCACTGACCCGATTTTTTTGGCGACTTGCCGGGAGAGCCGTCATAGTCGCGGCAGGTGGCCGAAATTTTTCAAAATGTTGAAAATCCAGCGGCGACCAGAAAAAAGTGCGATTCTTTGTGCTACTACTCACGACCAAACACGCGTCACGCCTGTTTGGTCGTGAGTAGTGGCGCAAAGAGTCGCACCTTTTTCTGGTCGCCGCTGGATTTTCAACATTTTGAAACATTTCAACAACCTGCTGCAACGATGATGAGTGCTGGCAAGTCGCCGATAAAAATCGCGTAAGTGGGACAGACCCTTTAGAGTTCGTCGTCCACCCTGGGAGACCCTCCGGGATACTTTTGTTCCGCTTAAAGCACGAGAAAAAATACTAGTTGTCGCAGCTCACTGGGCTTTCATCACCACCGAGACTGAACCCCCTCTTTCTGGCCTCTTACCCTCTTCCTGATCTCAAGTCACTTTTATTTCTATAGCACACTTAAAAAACAACTCTCGTTGACCAAAGTGCTTTACATTGGTGGAGGAACTAACGTTATACAACAGTGGTTCATAGATTAAGTACATACATAAATACATACATACATACATATAGCCCTCCCTCAGAGGACGTCAAGAAAGGCTTGAGAGTAAAGATGAGTTTTATGTCTCGACTTAAAAGAGTCGATGGAGGGGGCAGTTCTGATGGGGAGGGGGATGCTGTTCCACAGTCTAGGAGCTGCAACCGCAAAGGCGCGGTGGGTCGCCCCAGAGCTTATGCCTAGACCGCGGGACGTTCAGTAACCCCAAGTCGGCCGATCTGGGGGACCTGGAGGTGGTGTGGTGGGTAAGGAGACTTTTGATGTGGGTGGGGGCAAGCCCGTTAAGGACTTTGTAAATGTAAAGAAGGATCTTGAAATTTATTTGGAAATTTATACGGAAATGTATTTATATCTATGTGTGGCTCACTGCCGACTTTGGATCTCGATGCTATTTAAGCATCACCGACACACTGCACTAGCAGCACCGTTTCTGCATTCAGTGCAAGAGCAGCACCTGTAGGACGAACAAGCCCGAGTGAGTGAGCTTCTATTGAGCTCCTACAGGTCTACATGGAGTGGAGTGGAGTGGAGGGGAGACTGACTGGCCGCATCCCAGCCTGCTTCAGCAATCAGACGCCCAGGAATGAAGGAGACCTCAAAGAATGGTGGACATTGCTCAGTCCATCACGTGTACTGACCTCCCCACCATCAGAGGGACCTCTGGGTGACCCTGCCTCAATAAGGCAGCCAATATACACTGCACTGTACACTGTAAGGGCCAGGAAGCGAGCCGGCAAGATCATCTCTGACCCCTCTCACCCTGGCCACAAACTCTTTGAATCACTTCCCTCTGGAAGGCGACTCCGGACTGTCAAAGCTGCCACAGCCAGGCATAAAAACTGTTTTTATCCACGAGTAGTTGCTCTACTCAACAGCCAAAAATCTGTAGCCTCCCTTTGATCTGGTATTTTGTTGGCTCACATGCTTGATCAATGGCGTTTTATCATTAATGTTTTATTATTATAAATGTTTAGTGTTTTCTGAGTCATTCGTAACTGTCACTGTATGTCATGTTGTTACTTGTGGGCGGAGCACCAAGGCAAATTCCTTGTATGTGAATACTTGGACAATAAACGTACTTACTTACTTAACATCGTCAAGGACCCGCGCCATTCTGGCAATCTTCCCATTTCAAACCTACCGTCAGGAAGAGGGCACAGGAATCTGAAAACTGTGACCATCAGGTTTAGTTTAGGTTAGAGATACAGCGGAGCCCACCGGGTCTGCGCTGACCAGAGATCCCAGCACACTAACACTACCCTGCATACACTAGGGACAATTTACAATTATACCAAGCCATTTAACCTACAAACCTGTATGGAGTTTAGGAGGAAACCGGAGATCCCGGAGAAAACCCACGCAGGTCACGGACAGACAGCACCCGTAGACAGGATCGAACCCGGGTCTCCGGTGCTGGAACTCTACCGCTGTGCCACTGTGAGCAGGTTGCAATAGAGCTACACAACACTGATCTCAGCCAAACACAAAGTGCCGGAGGAACTCAGCAGGTCAGACGGCATCTGTGGAGGGAATGGAGAGGTGACGTTTCAGGTCAGGAGCCTTCTTCAGGTTGAAGAGCGGTTCTGACCCCAAATGTTGCCAATCTCAAGAAAGGTTTTCCGACCCAAAACATCACCTGTCCATTCCCTTTATGGGTGCTGCCTGACATTCCGAGTTCCTCCAATACGTTGTGTTTTGCTCAAGATTCCCGCATCTGCCGTTCTCCGTGACTGCACTAACCTTGGCAACTATAATCTTCCATGCAGTGTGTCCTTCATTGCACTGTGGGCTTTGGGATTTATTTGGCACTATTATGGCATGTTTGGTTATTATGTATTATCTGTGTGTTTACAGGTCTGGCCGGCTGCAGTAAGTAAGAGTTTCGTAATTCCACTGTATGACAACCAAACACTCTGGACCCTTAGTGTACGGAGGAACTGCAGATGCTGATTTAAACTGAAGATAGACACAAAAAGCTTTAGTAACTCAGCGGGTCAGGCAGCGTCACTGGAGAAAAGGAATAGGGTTGAGACCATTCTTCAGACTGAGAGTTAGGGGAAAGGGGAACGAGAGATATAGATGGTGCTTAGGAAAAATGAATGGCAGATATGCAGAAAGCAACCATATATATTTCACTTGATCAGCTTACAACCCAGCGATATGAATATTGATTTCTCGAACTTCATGTAACCCTTGCATCCCCTCTCTCTCCGTCCCTCCCCCACCCTCGTCGTCGTACTAGTTTCACTGTTGTCCTGTTGAGTTTCACTGTCTCGTTATCATCTACCCCACAGCCAACAATGGACCACTGTGGGCTCCACATGTCCTTGATCAATCATCATTGTTTTCTGCGTATCTTCCATTCATTTGTCCTCTGTACCGTCTATATCTCTTAGAACGGGGACGAGGAAACACTTTTTCCACACAGAGAGTGTGAGTCTGTGGAATTCTCTGCCTCAGAGGGCGGTAGAGGCCAGTTCTCTGGATGCTTTCAAGACAGAGCTAGATAGGGCTGTTAAAAGATAGTCAGGGCATATGGGGAGAGGGCAGGAATGGGGTACTAATTGGGGATGATAAGCCATGATCACATTGAATGGCGGTGCTAGCTCGAAGGGCCGAATGGCCCACTCCTGCACCTATTGTGTATTGTCTCATGCTCCCCCTTCCCCAGAATCTGTCTGAAGAATAGTGTCTACCCAGAAACGTCACCTATTTCTTTTCTCCAGAGATGCTGCCTGACCCGCTGAGTTACTCCAGCTTTCTGTATCGGACTCTGGGCGCTTAGATCGCTTGTGGTAACGGCTAACTCTGCCTCCACAATCAGACACTGCTCCTCTGTCATGCCGGGTGCTTCTAGTAGATGCTGCACTAAACTCTGAACACTGATATCATCAGGGACTGGGTGGCTACACACTCCTTAAGCACCCCCAGCATCATATAAGCTGTTTATTAAAAAAACTATTATAAAATGGTCAAAAGCACACAAAGTGCTGGAGTAACTCAGCGGGTCGGGCAACATCGCTAGAGAACATGGATCGGTGACGTTTCTCTTTCGTTCTGAAGAAGGGCCCCAAACCAAAATGTCACCTATCCATGTTCTCCAGAGATGCTGCCTGACCAGAGCTGCCTGAGTTACTCCAGCACTTTGTGTGTTTTTTTTTTTGTAAACCAGCATCTGCAGTTCCATATTTCTCTCTTTATAAAGAAGTTGGATGTTTTTATGAAGAACATCTCCCTTTCCTACTCTCCGCCCTCATGTCATAGTCATACAACAGGGCAACAGGCCCTTTGGCCCAACTCAGCCATGCCAACCAAGATCTCCTGCCGAAGCTAGTCCCACAACCCCATTTGGTCCATATCCCTCTAAAACTTTCCGATCCAATTACCTGTCCAAGTGTCAAATGCTGTTATGCACCAACTATCTCCTCCGGCAGCTCGTTCCATATACCCACCAACCCGCAGTGAAAAAGATGCCCCTCGGGTTCCTATTAAATATTTTCCCCCTCACCTTTAGCTTAGTTTAGAAATACAGCGTGGGAACAGGCCAATCGGCCCATCGAGTTCACGCCAACCATCGATCAGTCATACACCAGTTCTATCCTCCAAGCGAGGGACAATTTTACAGAAACTAATTAACCTGCACGTCTTTGGAATGTGGGAGGAAACCCGAGCACCCGGAGAAAACCCACATGGTTTCAGGGAGAACGTGCAAACTCTGTGCGGACAGCACCTGCAGTCAGGATCGGATGCAGGCAGCGACTCTTCTGCTGCACCACTGCGCTGCCCCATTATAAAGCTTAAACCTATGTCCTCAGGTTGTTGATTCTCCTAACCTGGGGAAAAGACTCGGTGCCTTCATGTTGTGTAATAAAGCACACACACACACACACACACACACACAAATAATGTCCCAGGATTCTGGAAAACCACGCTTGCAACACCAACTTCCTGGCCACACAATGATCTAAGCACATTGACCACAATTCAGCCTGGATTTCCCACTGGAGGATGCATCCCATCCATGCATCAGCAACACATTCATTTGTTATTGAGCAAGAATTCATTCATTGAATGCATTTGTCAATACGACCACAGGACGTTTTCAAAAGTTATAAGACCACAACTAGGCCATCATGTCTACTCCACCACTCAATCATAGCTGATCTATCACTCCCTCCTAACCCCATTCTCTTATAACCCCTGACACCCATACTAATCAAGAATCTATCTATCGCTGCCTTAAAAATATCCATTGACGTGGCCTCCACAGCCTTCTGTGGCAAAATATTCCACAGATTCACCACCGTCTGACTAAAGAAATTCCTCCTCATCTCCTTCCTAAAAGAACGTCCTTTAATTCTAAGGCTATGACCTCTGGTCCCAGACTCTCCCACTAGTGGAAACATCCTCGCCACTCTATCAAGTTCAAGTTCAAGTGAGTTTATTGTCAAGGCCTTTCACTTTTCGAATCATAGTGACAAGAGGAGTTTATACCCAAGTGCAGATGCTTTTCCCCTTCAATGTATTTCCTTCATAAGATGCAGACGTTGCTCTCAATGGCAATGTTTATCGTCTGTCCAGGCTCGCTCCTGATGGGACGAGGCACCAGTCTATACATAGAAGGTAGACAAAAATGCTGGAGAAACTCAGCGGGTGAGGCAGCATCTATGGAGCGAAGGAATAGGTGACGTTTCAGGTCGAGACCCCTCATCAGTCTGAAGAAGGGTCTCGACCCGAAACGTCACCTATTTCCTTTGCTCCTTAGATGCTGCCTCACCCGCTGAGTTTCTCCAGCATTTTTGTCTACCTTCGATTTTTTTCCAGCATCTGCAGTTCTTTCTTAAACATTGGTCACATCAGCTTCATTTCATTATTTGATCGAACTTCAATGGACATCAAGATGCTAGTTAGCCCAGATACTCGGTGCTTTGTGACCAATCCCAAAGTACATTAGTGTCTGAAGATAATATTTTATTGTCCCATGTACTGAGGTACAGTGAAAATCCTTTATTGCATAGAGTTCAGTCGGAGTATTACCATACGCAAGCACAATCTTAGATAAATACAAGTGTATTGGAATAGTAGAAGATAGACACAAAAAGCTGGAGTAACTCAGCAGGTGAGGCATCATCTCTGGAGAGAAGGAATGGGTGACCTTTCGGGGCGAGTCCCTTCTTCAGACTGGATAGGGATAAGGTAAATAAGAGATATAGACAGCGATGTGGAGAGGTAAAGAACAATGAATGAAAGATATGCAAAAACATAACGACGATAAAGGAAACAGGCCATTGTAAGCTGTTTGTTGGGTGAAAATGAGAAGCTGCTGCGACTTGAGTGGGGGAGGGATGGAGAGAGAGGGAATGCCGGGGCTACCTGAGGTGAGAGAAATCCATATTCATACCACTGGCCGCAAGCTGCCCAAATATGAGATGCTGTTCCTCCAATTTGCGTTTAGCCTCACTCTGACAATGGAGGAGACCTAGGACAGAAAGGTTGGTGTAGGAATGGGAAGGGGAATTAAAGCGTCCGGCAACCAGGAGATCAGGTCGGTTCACGCGGGCTGAGCGAAGGTGTTCTGCGAAACAATCGCCCAGTCTGGTTTGGTCTCGCTGATGTATAAGAGTCCACATCTTGAACAACGTATACAGTAGATGAGGTTGGAGGAGGTGCAAGTGAACCTCTGCCTAACGTGAAAGGACTGTCGGGGTTCCTGGACAGTCGAGGGAGGAGGTATGGGGACAGGTGTTACATCTTCCGTGGTTGCACGTCTAGGTACCTTGGGAGGGGGTGGTTTGGGTGGGAGGGGATGAGTAAACCAGGGAGTCGCAGAGGGAACAGTCTCTGCGGAAGGCGGAAAGGGGTGGTGATGGGAAAATGTGGCTCGTGGTGGGATCCCGTTGGTGGTGGCGGAAATTTTGCAGGATTATGTATTGGAATAGTACACTGGGACAGTATACAAGAAGATAGACACAAAATGCTGGAGTAACACAGCGGGATAGGCAGCATCTCTGGATAGAAAGAATGAATGACGTTTCGGGTCGAGACCCTTCTTCGCACAGTATACAAGAGTCGCCATGTTTTGACGCCATTTTTAAAAATACAAGTCTGAGAGTTGTTATAAATACCGCAGAAGGCAGTGGAGGCCAAGTCAATGGATATTTTTGAGGCAGAGATAGATAGATTCTTGATTGGTACGGGTGTCAATAGTTATGGGGCGCAGGCAGGAGAATGGGTTTAAAATGGAAAGATAGATCAACCATTGAATGGCGAAGGGGTTGATGGGCTGAATGGCCCAATTCTGCTCCTATCACTGATGAACGAATGAGTTCTTGATTTGAAGAAGGGTCGTCACCAAAAAACATCACCTATCCATGCTCTCCGGGGATGCTGCCTGACCCTATGAGCTATTCCAGCACTTTGTGCCTTTCAATGTATAACTTAACACAACACTCCAAGTAGAGCCTCACCAATGTCTTACACCACTGTAACACAACATCCCAACATCCATATACAATACCCTGACTCAAGAGCCAATGTAACAAGAGCCTTCTTGACCACCATATGTAATGCAATATTCAGGGAACTATGGATCTGCACTCCTAGATCCCTCTGCTCTACAACACTCCCCTCAACATTCACTGCAACATCCTGCCCTGAAATGCAACACCTCACACTTATCTGCATTAAACTCCCGTTCAACCAGGGATAGAACAGGGAAAGGGATAAAAGACAAACTGTGTAGGAGGGAACCGCAGGCGCTGGTTTAAACCGAAGGTAGACACAAAAAGCTGGAGTAACTCAACGGGACAGGCAGCATCTCTGGAGAAACGTCTGAAGAAGGGTATCAACTCGAAACGTCAGCAATTCCTTTTCTCCAGAGATGCTATCTGACCGGCGGAGTTACTCCAGCTTTTTGTGTCTGTAAAGGGGATAAATGAACGGCGCACACACCAAGAGGGGCACTGATCTATTGTGGTGATGATACGGAGGAAGGACAGAGGCAGCAGCGCACAATGGAAGGACTGCCGGCGGAGTGTATGCTGAGGTGGAATTGTCCACAGAGTTGCCTCAGCCTGTTTCACAACGTTCTTGAGCGTGGGGCTTTGTGTGCTATTTTCAGGTGGATGGGAAAGAAATGCAGCTGTTGAGAGTCCCCCACTGCTGTTTATATTTGAGTCAACAGGAAACAATCGTTCTTCTGGTGCCGTAAGCAAGCTCAGAATAGGACCTCAATTTACGTCGATCGGATGGAGGGTTTTATTTAGCTTTTGAAAATTTCAGCAATTTATGACAATAAAACAACAAATAGTTTGGAATGTAACAATGTGATAAGAAGGAACTGCGGATCTGGTTTGTACCAAATATAGACACAAAATGCTGGAGTCATTCAGAAGGTTAGGTAGCATCTCTGGGGGAAATGGATAGGTGACATTTCGGGTCGGGACCCTTCTTCAGACTGGTTGTTGTAGGGAGAGTAGGGGGAAATAATTTGGAAAAAGCATTTTTTAATTACAATTTAACAGAGACACAAGGAACTGTAGATGCTGGTTTGCAAAAAAAGTCACAAAGTGCTGGAGTAACTAAGCAGGTTAGGCAGCATTTCTGGAGGTAGAAAGACATTTCTTGGTGTGAGTTGTAGGATAGCGCTAGCATTGGGGAATCGCCGGTCAGCGAGGACTCGGTGAGCAGAAGGGCCTGTTTCCACACTGTATTCCTAAACTAAATTGAATTTTGAATTTTGGAGACTTAAAGAGCTGAACTGTTGAGACGCCTCTGGTAAACCCCTGTGTTCGTAGACTGGTCTAAATATTCATTTCAGAGCCAAATGTGGAAGAATAAATGTGAGCAATATTGTCACCTCCTTTAAACATAGGCACATTAATCATGAGAAAGAACTTCTTCTGAACACCGCTCCATTTTATTCTTCAACGCTCCTCCCTGAACATCTTGAGGAAAAAGATGATAGGAAACAAAAGGCTAGAATAACTCAGCGCCACAGGCAGCATCTCTGGAGAGAAGGAATGGGCGACGTTTCGGGGCGAGACCCTTCTTCAGGTTGGTCTGGACCTGAAACATCACCCATTCCTTCTCTCCGGAGATGCTGCCTGTCCCGCTGAGTTACTCCAGCTTTTTGTGTCTATCTTCGGTGTAAACCAGCAGCTGTAGTTCCTTCCTACACATTGAGGGGAAAGAAGGGTCTCAATCCGAAATGTCACCCATTCCTTCTCTCCAGAGATGCTGCCCGTCCCGCTGAGTTACTCCAGCATTTTGCGTCTATCTTGAGGGAAAATAAACTTGTTTCAGGCTAAAAGCTAAAATTATTCCTTGTCTGTCCAACAATGTTCATGTCTAAAGTTTTCTCCAGCCCCGAACCCCAACCATTGTCCACGGATCAAGAGCTGCTTGTGTTTCTCCAGCAGATTGCTTGTTACTCCAGACTCCAGAATCTGCAGTCTCTTGTGCCTCCAAAATTATTCCCTCTGGCCAAAAGAAATTTATAAAAATGTTGTCCTTATTTTTAAACTCGTTCATGTCCTAACTTCACCCTTCCTCAGTTGCCCCAACCAGGCCCAAACTCCTCCAATATTTCTCTAATCCCGTTGGTGTTTACATTCCCAACTTCAATCACTCCAATATTGGGGACCACGCCTTCAGTTATTAAGTCTTTTCCAGAATTCCCACCTGGAACCTCATCACCTCTCTGTCCAGTTTAGTTTATTATAGAGATACAGCGCACAAACAGGCCCTTCGGCCCACCCAGTCCATGCCGACCAGCAGTCCCCGCACACGAGCACTATCCTACACACGAGGGTCAATTTACAATTGTTACCGAAGCCAATTAATCTACAAACCTGCACGTCTTTAATATGTGGGAGGAAACCGGAGCCCCACGCAGGTCATGGGGAGAACGTACAAACTCCGTACAGGCAGTACCTGAGGTCAGGATTGAACCCAGGTCTCTGGCGCTGAAAGGCAGCAACTCTACTGCTGCACCACCGGAGGGGCTGCTTCAAACCTAACTTCTATCTGTCCCAACACCGTATTGTAACAGTGTCCAACTTGGTTTGATCGGGCTTCTCTGGAGAGCCACGGGACATTTTAATCCATTAAAAGCACAACTTAATTGCAAGCAGCAGCTGGTGAGTCACTGGGTGCATTGGATGAGTTGTCACTTGGAGGCTTTAGAGACAACATCTCAATCTTTTTGACATGAAAGTGATAACAATCTGGAAAATGTTGACATTCAAAGAGACATGGGCATCATGTACACATTTACTTGCGTGAATCACAGGCTGATTTTGCTAATTTTTTCATATGATGAGCTTCTTCATCATGTTTCATCGTTTCTTCTTATTTTTTCTGAAACCTTATAAATCTCTCTGAGAAAGTTCTTCCAATCATTTTTCACCCTCTGGGTATTCACTGCCAGTGATTTACCCTCATTTGAAAAGAACTTGTCACGCAATTCACAAAATGGATTTGACTCCAAGGAGGCGAGCAATGAACAGAACCTTACGGTAACACAGCTAAAAGTCACAGCGAGAGATCGCAAAGTTGGTAGTGGTGAGCCAAGCTTCTGTTGTCAAGAGTTGTCGAGCAAAGGACCAAAAATGGATCACTAGCGCCCAAGAGGACAGACAAGTTCCGACGTGAAAGGAAGATGACTTCAAGAGACAAGGCCTTGCTGATTCGGGAAAGTAAGAGGAACTGAGGAAGTACAGCCCCTCATAACTCAGCTTTGGTACCTTACAACCCAGCGGTATGAACGTTGATTTCTCTCATTTCAAGTAACACTGTTCCCTTGTGGACTGCAACATGTTGGCCACTGGGCAGCCTTTACAGGTCTCGGGCCTGGAGAGAATTAGTCATAGAATCATAGTCATAGAGTTATACAGCACGGAAATAGGTCCTTTGGCCCAACTTCCCATGCAGACCAAGATGCCCCATGTTTACTAGTCCCACCTGGCTGTGTTTGTTCCATATCAATTTAAACCTTTCCCATCCATTAATTACGATATCCCTTACTGATCTATTAAGGAACAAGATACTTCTAAGTGGCTCATTGAGTTCTTTACAATAAGTACTAAATGACAGGCAAACCTCAAACCCATCTCCTCCTGTCAATCAATGCAAAGACAATCCGTAAGTCCTTGTGGAAAAGACACAAAGAGCTGGAGTAACTCAGCGGGTCAGGTAACATCCTGGAGCAAATGGATCAGTGACGTTCCAGGTCCGGATCTTTCTTCAGATCCTTCCTCAATCTGAAGAAAGGTTCAACCCAAAACTCCACCCATCCATGTTCTTCTGAGAAGTTGCCCGAGCCAGTGTGTTAGAAACATAGAAACATAGAAATTAGGTGCAGGAGTAGGCCATTCAGCCCTTCGAGCCTGCACCGCCATTCAATATGATCATGGCTGATCATCCAACTCAGTATCCCGTACCTGCCTTCTCTCCATACCCTCTGATCCCCTTAGCCACAAGGGCCACATCCAACTCACTCTTAAATATAGCCAATGAACTGGCCTCAACTACCCTCTGTGGCAGAGAGTTCCAGAGACTCACCACTCTCTGTGTGAAGAAAACACAGATCTCCAGATCTGTGCATCTCCAGATCTTTGCATCTTTCCTTGGTAAACCAGCATCTGCAGTTCCTTGTTTCTACATCCATACTTCTTGCTCCTGTTTCTAAGGAACACAAAGTTAGGTCAAAGTAGGCTTCAAATAACAGAGAGAAAGGATAGCGGATGATGACGATGTCACAAACAGTGTGGGACGGTGGCTTTCAATTAAAATCAATCTTTCACTCAAAACTGTTCTGGCAACTGGGAAAATTCCTGAAAAAGGCCTCCCCAACTTGGGAACACATTTTTAGACCCTTATTAGAGAGGCTTTTGTTTCGATCTGGGGGAAAAATATCAAAAACAGATAAACCATGATGCCTACCATACGCGGTTTAATCTTGCATGTCCGAACAGTAGGTAAAAGATGCAGCAGAGAAAGAGAAGCAGCAGGTTTAAAACAGTCTCTGTTTTTCTGAGATATAGCTGCTGAAATCATCTGGAGTGTATCTCTTATTTAGTTTAGGTTATAGTTTAGAGATACAGCACGGAAACACGCCCTTCAGCCCACCCAGTCAACTCCGACCAGCGATCCCGAACACTAGCATTATCCTACACACTCGGGACAATTTACAATCTTTACCGAAGCCAATTAACCTACAAAAACCTGCAGGCCTTTGGAGTGTGGGAGGAAGCCGGAGCGCCCGGGAGAAACCCACGAGGTCACAGGGAGAACGTACAAACTCCGTACAGGATGGAACCCGGGTCTCTGATGCTGTGAGGCAGCAACTCTACCGCTGCGCCACCTTGCCGGTTCTTTACAGATTAATAGTTGGTTTAAAGTTCTGGACTGAAATAATGACAACCTCCGGGACGATCAAGTTTGCAGGAAATAAGAAAAGCCTACTTTACTTTTGTTTAAGTGGACACTGGTGAACAATAAGGGAAATGAGACTAAGCAACAAGTCTGTATCATTTGGCCTGCCCTATATAAAGCCACGTGTGAAACAGGTGTGTAGGAAGGAACTGCAGATGCTGGTTTAAACCGAAGATAGACACAAAATGCTGGAGTAACTCAGCGGGACGGGCAGCATCTCTGGAGAGAAGTAATGGGTGACGTTTTGGGTCTGAAGAAGGGTCTTGACCTGCAACGTCACCCGTTCCTTCTCTCCAGAGATGCTGCCTGTCCCGCTGACTTACGCCAGCTTTTTGAGTCTTATCTTCGGTGTAAACCAGCATCTGCAGTTCCTTCCTACGCATTGAACATACGCATGTTATACGTAACTATGATAATGATTATGTAACATTTTTTACTGAACTGTATGCAAAAACAAATTCACTGTACCTCGATACATAACAATACAGTACCATTGAACCACTGATAAATCCACACAGATTTAGCTTTGCCATGTACAGCCACCTGTTTTGTACGGAAAGCAGGCTCAGCGACAACTGTGAGCAGGTGGAGGAGCAGCATGTCTCGGATCTGTACCGTGCAGCCCCAGCTGCCACCCACACAACCAATTCAACCCATGGCTGCGCTGCCCATTCCAGGCCTTTGCTGCCCTCAGTGTCCTGCCTGCCACACACCTCTCACCTCCTCCGCACTGAAGCCGCAACCCCTGCTGACGCTCGGCACGGGCAACAACCTTTCCACGCAGTGAAAATGAAACCCCGCGGGCAGCAGCGAACCCGTCTGCCAGTCAGTGCACGGAGCCCGTCGGTGGGCGTTGCACATGCTGCCCCGCCAGCGACGGGCGGCCAAACCCGGAGTCTGCCCGGGCTGCTGCTCCCTCTCCACCGTTGCTCACTCACTGACCTCCTGAGGGCAGACTCCAATGTTGAAGCAGGGAAGTCACAGCAGCGCTCCAGTTTACCCAGTCAACAAACAAACGTCTCACTTAATACCAGTACCAAATCAGACATAACATGAAATTTGACTTTTTAAGCCTTTTAGAGATACAGCCTGGATAAGTCTTTATTCTTTGGAGCGCAGAAGGTTAAGGGGGGACTTGATAGAGGTCTTTAAAATTATGAGAGGGATAGACAGAGTTGACGTGGATAAGCTTTTTCCATTGAGAGTAGGGAAGATTCAAACAAGAGGACATGATTTGAGAATTAAGGGACAAAAGTTTAGGGGTAACATGAGGGGGAACTTCTTTACTCAGAGAGGAATGAGCTTCCAGTGGAAGTGGTGGAAACAGGTTCGATTTTATCATTTAAAAATAAATTGGATAGGTATATGGACGGGAAAGGAATGGAGGGGTATGGTCTGAGTGCAGGTAGATGGGACTAGGTGAGAGTAAGTGTTCGGCACGGACTAGAAGGGCCGAGAGGGCCTGTTTCCGTGCTGTAATTGTTATACGGTTATATGGTTATATAACAGGCCTTTTCGGCCCACCGAGTCTGCACTGACCAGCGATCACCCGGTAGAGTAGCACTATCCCACACACTAGGGAGAATTTAGTTGTTTTTTTTACCAAAGCCAATTAACTTGCAAACCTGTACGTCTTTGGAGTGTGGGAGGAAACCCGAGCACCCGGGGAAAACCCACGCAGCCACAGGGAGAACGCACAAGCACCATACAGACAGCAGCTGTAGTCAGGATTGGTCCCGGGTCTCTGGCGCTGCGAGGCAGCAACTCTACCGCTGCGCCGTCGTCTCGCCCCTATATTGGAATTCTTCCAAAAAAAGAAACAAAGTGCAGGAGTAACTCAGCAGGTCAGGCAGCATCTGTGGAGAACACGGATAGTGATGTTCCGGGTCAGTAGCTTTCCTCAGCATCTGTGGAGAGCATCGAAGGGAGCCATGTTCTCCCGAGATGCTGCATTACCCTGCTGAGTTACTCCAGCACTCTGTGCATTTTTTGTAAAAAGGCATCTGCAGTTGTTTGCTTCCAAATGGAATACTTCCAAGCACTTCCTGGGTTTATGTATTATTCACAGCACGGAGACTCACATTACCCTGCATCCTAAAAGCACAAGATAAGTAAAATTAACCCGACAGTCTGGACGCTTCAACACATCGAATCTCTGTTCAGTTTAGTTTATTGCCACGTGTACTGAGGTACAGTGAAAAGCTTTTGTTGCTTGCTAACCAGTCAGTGGAAAGACAATACATGATAAGGAAATAACATTTAGTGCAAGATAAAGCCAGCAAAGTCTGATCAGAGATAGTCCGAAGGTCACCCAAGAGGTAAATAGTAGTTCATTACCGCTCTCTGGTTGTGGTAGGATGGTTCAGTTGCCTGATAACAGCTGGGAAGAAACGGTCCCTGAATCTGGAGGTGTGCGTGTTCACACTTCTTAACCTTCTGCCCGATGGGAGAGGGGAAAAGAGGGAGTGACCAGGGTGTGACGTCCTTGATGATGCTGCTGGCCTTGCCAAGGCAGCGTGAAGTGTAGATGGTCACTGGAAGGGTGGTTGGTTTGAAAGGGACTCTGAAAGGTGGCAGAAGGAAGAATAGGCTGTCTTCCATGTTCTCCACAGATGCTGCCTGACCCGCTCAGTTACTCCACAACTGTGTCTTTTTTGGTAAACCAGCATCTGCAGTTCCTTGTGTGTGTGTGAAGGAACTGCAGATGCTGGTTTATATCGAAGGTAGACACAAAATGCTGGAGTAACTCAGCGGGTCAGGCAGCATCTTTGGAGAAAAGGAATAGTTATGGGTCGGAACCCTTCTAGTGACTGAAAGATAAAGAAGACCAGAACAAATCAGGGCTGGCAATCGATTATCTAAGGCAGGGTGGAGTCCATAATGGCCCATTGTTGGCTGGAGAGGGATGAAACAATGCCAACAGTGAAACTCGGAGGAGGACTGGAAGGGGCGAGGGAGGAATGGGATCATTTATTCATCCCACTGAGTTGTGAGGTGCTCGGGCAAAATATGAGGTGCAACTCCTCCAATTTGCCAGTGGTCCCACTCTCTGTAGTTCCTTGTGTCTCCAAAAATAACTGCTCTTTATTTTCCAATTGAACAACAAAAAATTTTCCTCATATAAAGATATCGGTCTGGACAATGGTCCCGACCCGAAACGTCACCTATCCGTGATCTCCAGAGAGGCTGCCTGAACCGCTGAGTTACTTCAGTATTTTGTGTAGGCTGAAAAGCAAGAGCTCGTGGGCAGCATCTTGTCCTATGGTTGAAAAATACTTAAAGTTCAAGTCGCAGAATTAGACCATTCGATCCATCGCTGAAAAATGTTAACAGGTTGAAAATTTTGCCGCAATCGCCCAAAAAATCGCCTAAGTGGGACAGGCCCATAAAGATATTCCTCCTCGTCATTCAAAATTACATGCTTTAGCTGGATCTAGCTTACTGTTAACGTGTTATTGTAAGTCTACACTCAGCATGCACTGCTCCTCACTGCCCATCCCTGATCGCCCTGAACAATGGGGCCTCCTTCATTCAAGGCCACAGTAAATTAAGAGTGAATCATATTGCATGGGACTTGAGGAGTACAGGCTGATTGTGGAGTAAGGACGCAGCAAGCAGCAGAGTTGCTGCCTTAGAGCGCCACAGACCCAGGTTCCATCCTGACTACGTGTGGGACAGGGAGGACCCTTTTTCAGGCTGATTGTTGTAGGTGGGGAGAAAGCTGGAAGAGAGGTGGGGCAGGACAAAGTCTGGTAGGTAAGAGGCGGATACAGGTGAGGGGTGGAAACTGGTTGTAGACTACACCACAAATCAAAGCCAGGTTGACACGCCACCAAGTTGGCGGCAAGGTGGCGTAGTGTAGAGTTGCCACCCTACAGCACCAGACACCCGGTTCAATCCCGACTACGGGTGCTGCCTGTACGGAATTGGTACATTCGCGTGCATTTTCCCTGGATGCTCCAGCTTCCTCCCACACTACAAAGGCCTACAGGTTTGTAGATTAATTGGCTTTGGTAAAATTGTAAATTGTCCCTAGTGTGTGGGATAGTGCCAGTGTGTGGGGCGATCGCTGGTCGGACTGGACTGTGTGGGCCAAAGGGCCTGTTTCCTGTCTAAAGTCTAGGTTTGAATGGTTCCGTGATGGAGGAGGAATTCAGGGTAGGATGTGGATGCTTGCCTTCCCACTTAGGTGGTAATGTTCAGAGCGTCCGGGTGGTTAATGGAATAGGGAGCAGTAAATGGTGAAAATTCAAATCTATCTCGGATTTCCAGCACCTTTTTTTCGTGCTTTTGACGAGAGTCTGGTCGAGTTGATCAGAGGGGAACGTCGGATGTCTCTTGGCTACAAGCAATGCCAAGGCAAGCTTCCCGCTTGATGCCGGCCCGCACCAGTGCTGCCTGGAAGACGAGATTTTACAGCCCGTGTGCAGGAAGGAACTGCAGACGCTGGTTTAAACCGAAAATAGACGCAAAAAGCTGGAGTAACTCAGGGGGTCAGACAGCATCTCTGGGGAGAAGGAACAGGTGACTTTTTCGGGTCAAGTCTGAAGAAGGGTCTCGACCAGAAACGTCATCTATTCCTTCGCTCCAGAGATGAGGGCGGTGTTGTAGGTGGGGAGAAAGCCGCTTTTGGGCAGTGAGTCCACAACTCAGATTGCGAAATGAATCAGGCTGAAAATCTCAGTAGACACAAAAAGCTGGAGTAACTGTGCTGGTCAGCCAGCATACGATACGGGGTGGAAGATTGCAACCTTCACGTGGTCCGCCCTGTTTCGACTAATGCAATCAACTCCACGTGCTCAAACGGAAGATCAAATAGAACAAGTTGTCCGCCAACTTTAGGCTGTGCACGCCACACGAAAGAAGAAGATGATGAAGCATACGATACGATAGAACCTGCGATAAATAAAGTTCTATCGTATCGTATGCTGTCTGTCCCGCTGACTTACTCCAGTCTATCTTCTGAGGTTTTTAGCCAAATTAATTTCACAATCCCGATCACGGATGCTTTCTGTACGGAGTTTGTACGTTCTCCCCTGTGACCTGCGTGAGTTTTTTATGAGATCTTCGGTTTCCTCCCACATTTCAATGTGACGTACAGGTTTGTGGGTGAATTGGCTTGGTAAAATGTAAAAATTGTCCCTAGTGTGTGTAGAATAGTGTTAAAGTGCGGGGATCGCTGGTCGGCGCGGACCCAGTGGGCCGAAGGGCCTGTTTCCGTGCTGTATCTCTAAACTAAACTGCACTAAACTAAACTATCTGGGTTGTGATCTCACCGCCCCCGGTTCTCTGGCAGTCTCTCGGCATTCTTCCAGCTTTGAGGCGTGGCGGGTTCTCAGGTGGCTGATGAAGCCAGAGTGGAAGGTGCACTGACGGCCAGTAAGCGGGTGGCACACTCCTCCTCCATCTCTAGTGCTGGCTCCATCTACAGTGGTCTCAGGAGAACGAGGGAGACTGGCCACCACTCCAGTTTTGTGGGTTCAGGGGACTTTGTGGCGCAGCGGTAGAGTTGCTGCCTTAACAGCGCCAGGGACCCGGGTTCGATCCTGGCCACGGGTGCTGTCTGTACGGAGTTTGTACGTTCCCCCCGTGGCCGCGCGGGTTTTCTCCGTGATCTTCGGTTTCTCACACTCCAAAGACGTAGATGAGTCGGTTAATTGGCTTGGCGTCGGTGTAAATCGTTCCTCGTGTGTGTCGCGTAGCGTTAGTGTGCGGGGATTACTGGACGGTGCGGGCGCAGTCGGCCAAAGGGCCTGGTTCCGCGCTGTATCTCTAAACTAAACTAACATTATGACAGGCATAGGCAACCTATTTCAAAGACTAGCATTCACAACTTTAAGGTGAAATAGGGGGTAAAGTTTAAAGGAGATGTACAGAGCAAGTTTTTTTAAAACAGAATGGTGGGAGCCAAGAACGTGCTGCCAGGGGTGGGGGTGGAGGCAGATACAGCAGTGGCATTGAAGAGGGTTATCGATAGGCACATGGAAATGCAAGGAAAGGAGAGATCTGGATCGAATACAGGCGGAGTGCAGGCAGAGGAGATCAGCTTCATTTGGCATTGTGTTCCACACAGACATTGTGGTCGGAAGGGCCTGTTCCTGTGCTGTACTGTTCTAGTTTCTCTGCATAGATAGGGTAGATAGTAATATTCTGTCTGAAGTGTCCGAAGAAGGGTCCCGACCCGAAACGTCACCCATCCTTTTTCTCCAAAGGTGCTGCCTGATCCGCTGAGTTACTCCAGGATTTTGTGTCTAACTTTAGTAATATTGTGATTCTACCACCTCCTCTGGCAGCGAGTTCTAGAGATCAACCACTCTAAGAAAAACATTCCCCTCTGATATCTCCAAAACCTCCTCCATCTCAATTTAAACCTAAGCCCTCTTGTTTAAGACACCCTTGCCTGGGATTAAAAAGAGACTAAGGAGGTTTCGGACAGATCAGAGGTGAATGTTTCATACAGTGGCTGACATCTAGAACTTGCTGCCGGAGGTGGAGACGGAATCAGATATAATCACACAATTTAAGGGGCATCTACATAACCACTTCAATAGCCAAGGCATCAAAGGCCACAGACCTAATATAGGTTAATGGGACTAGTATAGATAAGTACAATGTGTGGCATAGATATAGGGGGCCGACAACTCAATAACTTGAACCCACCCCTGTACATAGAACATTACAACACAGGAACAGGCCCTTCGGCCCGCAACGTCCGTGCCGAACATGAAGCCAGGTTAAACTCATCAGCCTGCACATGATCTATGGCCCTCTGTTCCCTGCACTTCCAATTACCCAACTAAAAGCCTTATAAACAACACTATTGTATCTGCCTCCACCGCCACCCTGGGCAATAATAATAATAATAATATATTTTATTGTCATTGCACAGAGGTACAACGAGATTTGGTATGCAGCTTCCATCCGATGTCATAACTTAATCAACACACCAGAGAAACAAGATTTTAAAAAACTAAAAAATCTGTATAAAGTGCCTACAGTACAATACTAAAACAGTACAATGCGCTCCAGGCCCCATCACTCTCTACATAAAGGAACCTGTACATCTCTATTACACTTTCTCTCTCTCTCTCTCTCTCTCTCTCTCTCTCTCTCTCTCTCTCTCATCTTCTAGCTATGCCTGTGTGGTGTTGGACATCTCCACACTGGGAAAAAGGTTTGGACTGTCTACCCTATCTATGCCTCTCATTATTCTATATGCTTCTATCAAGTCTTCCCTCAACCTCCGACATTGCGGAGAGCAGTAGCATTGTGACTTGGCATTCCAGCGCAGGCTTGGAGAGAGCGGATGTGGAGAGGATGTTTCCACTTGTGGGAGAGTCTGGGACCAGAGGCCATAACCTCAGAATAAAAGGATGTATCTTGTGAAAGGGCACGAGGAGGAATTTAGTCAGAGGGTGGAATTCATAATGGAGGCCATTAATGGATATTTTTAAGGTAGAGATTGAAAGATTCTTGATTAGTACGGGTGTCATGGGTTATGGGGAGTAGGCAGGAGAATGGGGTTAAGAGGGAAAGATAGATTAGCCATTATTGAATGGAGGAGTAGACGTGATGGGCCGAATGGCCTAATACTGCTCCTAGAACTTATGAACATGAACCTTCCCTCTCCGCTCCCCACATCAGTGACAGCAACAACTCCAAACAGAAAAACAAAATCACGAATGCGACAGCTCGCCTGAACTGCCCAACATGGCTTCCTGAAACAGAGAATGTGTTGTGGTTCACAACAAATAGTCTCCACTGAAATTACTCATCACTGGGCAGGAAGCGCTTTTTTTTTTACAAAATGAAAAAACGGTTCGCAATTTTCACTCGCGCTGCCTGGGCTGAAAATGAAGTTTCTGACAACATCTGGTGAACCGAGGCGCGGAGGAACAGTCTCAAGCGGGAAGCTGGAGGGAGAAACTCTCTCCCCGATTAAAACTGAAAGTGTCAACCAGCTGCTGAGTGTGTGCGTGACACTCGGGCAAAGCCGTTTGAAGTCAGACGGAGCTGCAATGTTTATTCTGCCAGTCACAGGGTCTCTATTAATTAGACACACATCACAGGGCCCGGCCACCAGTCCTCGCTCCACTCGGGCTTGGACGAGAATTTATCTCGTCCAAGCCCGAGATAAATTCGTCAAAATAATATAGACAATAGGTACAGGAGTAGGCCATTTGGCCCTTCGAGCCAGCACCGCCATTCAATGCGATCATGGCTGATCATCCCCAACCAGTACCCCACTCCTGCCTTCTCCCCATATCCCCTGACTCCACTATTTTTAAGCCCTATCTAGCTCTCTCTTGAAAGCATCCAGAGAACCTGCCTCTACCGCCCTCTGAGGCAGAGAATTCCACACTCACCACTCTCTATGAGAAAAAGTGTTTCCTCGTCACCGTTCTAAATGGCTTACTTCTTATTCTTAACCTGTGGCCCCTGGTTCTGGACTCGCCCAACATCGGGAACATGTTTCCTGCCTCTAGCGTGTCCAAGCCCTTAACAATCTTATATGTTTCAATGAGATATCCTCTCATCCTTCTAAACTCCAGAGTGTACAAGCCCAGCTGCTCCATTCTCTCAGCATATGACAGTCCCGCCATCCCGGAAATTAACCTTGTAAACCTACGTTGCACTCCCTCAATAGCAAGAATGTCCTTCCTCAAATTAGGGGACCAAAACTGCACACAATACTCCAGGGTGGTCTCACTAGGGCTCTGTACAACTGCAGAAGGACCTCTTTGCTCCTACAATATACAACCCTTTAATATCCCCTTTCCTCAACCAAAGCCCTGTAGCTAAAGGGCTCTTTCCGCCCCTTACCTTTGAATAAACACACATCTAAACATACATGGGGTCAGGCACACAGCACTGAAACTGCCCAGTCCACCCAACTCTGAAGATGGGTCTCGACCCGAAACATCACCCACTCCTTCTCTCTGCCCTGTCCCGCTAGAGTTACTCCGGCATTTTGTATCTACCTTCAACCCAACTCATGAGTCTGAAGCCCCCGACCCAAAACGCCACCTGCCCTGTTCTCCAGAGATGCTGCCTGACCCGCTGTGTTACTCCAGCACTGTGTGTCTTTGTAGGTTTACAGTGTGTTGGTATTGCTGGAAACTGTATTACACTTCATCCATCATGTGAAAAGAAAAATAATAAAGGCGTAGACACAAGGAACTGTCTATTTCCATCCAAAATGCATATCAAAGCTAGTCCCACTGGTATCCCCTTAAACTATTCCCATCGATGTCCCTGTCCAAATGTCATCATAGAACCTGCTTAACCACTTCCCCAAGCATCTTGTTCCATGTACCAACTACACTCTGTGCAATAAGGTTGTCCCTCAGGGTTCCTATTAAATCTTTCCTCTTACACCTTAAACCCTCTGGATCTTGATTCCTCGACCCTGGGAAAAGTCTACGTGTATTTCCCGATCTCTGCCCTTAGAGAGGTGACCCATATGCACAATATACATCACACATCCTTCTGTGCTACAGAGTCTACCTTGCTTTCTCGCTCTCTGTCTGAAGAAGGGTTCCAGGTCTGAGCGTGTGGGAAGAAACTGCAGAAGCCAGTTTATACCGAAGATCGGCGCAAAATGCTGGAGTAACTCAGCGGGTCAGGCAGCATCTCTGGCGGAAAGGAATAGGTGACGTTTCGGATCAAAACCCTTTTGCAAACTGGGTTTAAAGAAGGGTTTCAATCAGAAACGTCACCTATTATACCTTTTCTCCAGGGATGTGGTCTGACCCTCCAGCACTTTGTGTCCATTCTAGGTCTGAAATGTCGACTGTTTCTCCATCCACCCCCTGGCCTGATGAGTTGCTGCAGCAAGGCTCAGCTGCCAATCATAAGGAATAGTAGAATTAGGCCATTCGGCCCATCAGGTCTACTCTGTCACTCAATCATGGCTGATCTCCCTCCCTCCCAACCCCATTCTCTTGTCCTCTCCCCATAACCTCTGACACCCGCACCTCAAGAATCGATCTATCTCTGCCTTAATAATATCCACTGAATGTTCGCTGACTGCACCGTTCTCCCCTCAAGCAGTTTGGTCAAGGCTGTATCCTCCTGTCTGGAACTGCCACCCCCCCTCCGACAACCAGCCCACCCTCTTCAGTCGAATGGGCTGTATAGAATCATATAGCATGAAAACAGGCCCTTCAGCCCAACTCGTACATGTCCACCAAGATGCCACGTCTAAGCTAGTCCCACCTGCCCGCGTTTGGCCCATGTCCCTCTCAACCTGTCCTAAATGCTGTTATGGTGCCTGCCCCAGCTACCTCCTCTGGCAGCTTGTTCCATATAACCCATGTACCATGTCATAGGTAGTCAGTCCTGGGTAACAGATGAGGTTGGCCTCATTTCAAGTGCCCGGATTGCTGAAGCAATGATTTTGCAGCGGTTCCTGGGTTACAAATGACCTGACTCATGGAAGCCTCACTTTGTGCAAATTCTCCCACACACATTTTTTTCTGCATTTATCAAGCGAGTAATGGTCAAATGTTTCACAGCTCTCAATTATGATGGAAAACCAGATAGATTCCATTAGTTTACTCATGAGTAATTATTCAATGAGATGAAAGATTAATGGCTAGAAACAGCTTTCTTCCTCCCTCTCTCCCCCCCCCCCCCCCCCACCGAATTAGCCTGAAGGGTCTTGGCCCAAAATGTAAAACACAACCTATCCATGTTCTCCAGGGATACTCCCTGACCCGCTGAGATGCTCCAGCGCTTTAAGTCCTTCTCTGTAAACCAGCATCTGCAGTGCCTTGTTTTTACTCTTACAGTAAGTGCATGTTCAACCATGGTGGGGCGCAGCCTTACAGCGCCAGAGACCCGGGTTCCATCCCGACTACCGGTGCATTTTACTCCTGTTCTATGTTCTAGTGCTCTACCCCCCACATTTTGGTAACATGCCCTTGGTCACTAATACTGTAGCAGTAAAGTTATGGCGACAGCAACCAGTCCTTTAAAGTAAAGTGCGGCATCACAGTGGCGCAGCGGTAGAGTTGCCGCCTCACAGTGACAGGGACCCGGGTTCAATCCTGACTACGGATGCTGCCTGTATGGAGTTTGCACGTTCTCCCTGTGACCACGTGGGTTGTCTCCAGGTGATCCAGTTTCCTGCCACACCCCAAAGACGTGCAGGTTTGCATGTGAATTGGTTTGGTAAAATTGTAAATTGACCCCAGTTTTAGTGTGCGGTGATCTTTGGTTGGCGTGGCCACAGTGGGCCAAAGGGCCTGTGCTCCATGCTGTATCTCTAAACTAATCTCTAAGCTAAGCAATATAATATGAGTCACTTGGATGGTTCTGACTGGAGGATAAATCGGCTTCACAGGTAGGTCCCAGGTAGCTGACGCAGGGACTGCCTCCACTGTGAGCCCATATCAGTTTTAGTTTAATTTAGAGATACAGTGCGAAACAGGCCCTTCAGCCCACTGAGTTCGAGCCGACCAGCAATTCTTGCACACTAACACTATCCTATACACACTTGGGATAATTTACAATTATACCGGGCCAATTAACCTACAAACCTGAAAGTCTTTGGAGTGTGGGAGGCAACGGGAGATCCCGGGAAAAACCCACGCAGGTCATGGGGAGATCGTACAAACTCCATACAAGCAGCACTGGTAGTCAGGATCGAACCCGGGTCTCGGGCGCTGTAACGTAGTAACTCTATAGCTGCGCTACCATGCTGCCCACATCCTGTTACCAATTTACTTCATATCCATCGATCCAATTTGTTTTGCCAAGGAAAATAGATCCTTTTTGCTTTGGTCTGGATCTTTTAGAATTTTATAAACCTCAAATAAATGTCCTATCAGCTCATTCTGAGTGGATAGGGTCTGCAATGAGCTGCTTCCTTGAAAGGCCACAACATGCTGGAGTAACTCAGCGGGTCAGGCAACATCTCTAGAGAAGGTGGATAGGTGACGATTTGGGTCGGGACCCTTCTTCAGACACGTGCCCGTATATTTACACGGGAGTTTAAAGAAAGGTCCAGTACTCTGTGAAACTTCACCTATCCATCTTCCACCCCGCGTGAGTTGCAATGTTCCACCGGAAGTGGCGGCGCAGCCTGGCAGCTGCGGCTCACCTGCAGTCCGTCTGTTTTTTCTTTTTGTCTTCTTGTGTTTGTTTTAGGTAGAATTTTGGTTTATTAGGCTGTGTATTGGAGGGGGGGGAGGGTGAGAGAAACAGGGTTTTAGACTCTCCCTTCGGGGGGGGGGGGGGGGGGGGGGGTGCAAACTTTTC
Organism: Okamejei kenojei; assembly: GCA_035221665.1. Taxonomy (NCBI): domain Eukaryota; kingdom Metazoa; phylum Chordata; class Chondrichthyes; order Rajiformes; family Rajidae; genus Okamejei; species Okamejei kenojei. The sequence continues at coordinate 6,945,321 of CM069169.1, read as the reverse complement.
TTGTCGTGTCCCCCGTCACCGTCTCCGTCTGTGCTGAGGCCTAATGGCGGAGCTGGTGGCCTCGGATCTATGGCGGCATTCGAGCCTCCAGCGGCAGCGGCGGCCCGGCTTCAGAGCTGCGGTGCTCCAGCGGGCTCCAGCCCGGCTTCAGAGCTGCGGTGCTCCAGCGCCGGCCCGCCCTCAAAGCGTGTGGCGTTTCCAGCGCCGGCCCGGCGCCCTCAGTAGCTGCGGTGCTCCAGCGGCGACCCGGCTTCAGAGCTGCGGTGTTCCAGCGGCAGCCCGGCTCAGAGCTGCGGTGCTCCAGCGCCGGCCCGCCCTCAGAGCTGCGGGGCTCCAGCGGCGACCCGGCTTCAGCTGCGGTGTTCCAGCGTACCGGCGACGGCGGTGGCGGCAGCCCGGCTTCGGAGGCTCGGCAGCGGGCCTAGTGGACGATAACATCGGAGGCCTGGATCGCCGCAGCACAGAGGGAGAACAAGAAAGGAAGAAGACAAACACTTTAAGACTTTTGCCTTCCACCACAGTGAGGAGGTGCCTGGTGAACTCACTGTGGATGTTAAATATGTGTTTATTGTGTGTTTTGTTTTTTATTATATGTTATGACTGCAAGGTAACGAAATTTCGATCAGACCGAAAGGTCTGAATGGCAATAAAGGATACTTTACTTTACTTACTCCAGCACTTTGTGTCCTTTTGTGTACTAACCGATATCTGCAGTTCCTTGCCCCCACATATCTACTGACATCCGCACCGTCATCCCCAATGGCTCATTGCTCAAGATAGTTAACTGCTTTAGAATATCCTCTTCCATGGCTGTGAGGGGTTGTGTTTGGGGAGGGAAGCTGTTCTGGACATGGCTAGACCCACGTTGTCCAAGTACTGACCTTCACAACAAGCTACAAGTTTCCAGGTGACTCAACAAAAAGGCATTTTGCTCCGGTTGCCAGCACTCCCCAATAAAACCAACGGTGCTGGGATGAGTCACGGTGAGAAAGGCTGGGTTGTCCACACTTGGTTGATAATTAATCTATGAGCTCCTGGGATCGTCACATTGAAAAATGTGTAGGAAGGAACTGCAGGATGCTGGTTTACTCCGAAGATAGACACAAAATGCTGGAGTGACTCAGCGGTACGGGCGGCATCTCTGGAGAGGAGTGGGTGACGTTGTAGAGGAGGAGTCTTGACCATGTCTGAAATGTCGCCCATTCCTTCTCTCGAGAGATGCTGCCTTTCCCGCTAAGTTGCTCCAGCATTTTGTGTCTATCTTCATTGAGAAATAAGCAACAGGCAGGACATAAAAGCCACTTAGGCTGAAGGTGGAAGATGGCACGAAGGTTGAAGGTGGCCGGACGGGGAGCAGGATGACGGGATGAGCAGACAGAGGCAATGTCTGCAACGGGTCTTTATGGCCAGCTGCAGTTGGTTATGGGCAATGGTGCCAACACCTGGTGACTTGCTGACTCATATATAGGGACCCCGTGGGCTGTTTCTATGCCAGAGGCCCAAGAGATGATGCTGCCAGCCTTTTTGAGGCAGCGACTGTGGTAGATCCCCTCGATGGAAGGAAGGTCAGAGCCGATGATGGACTGGGCAGTGTTTACTACTTTTTGTAGTCTTTTCCTCTCCAGGGCACTCAAGTTGCCGAACCAAGCCACGATGCAACCGGTCAGCAAGCTCTTTACTGTGCACCTGTAGAAGTTAGAGAGAGTCCTCCTTGACAGACCGACTCTCCGTAATCTTCTCAGGAAGTAGAGGCGCTGACGAGCTTTCTTAATAATTGCATCTGTGTTCTCGGACCAGGAAAGATCTTCACAGATGCACACGCCCAGGAATTTGAAGCTCTTGACCCTTTCAACCATCAACCCGTTGATATAAACAGGACCCATCCTACTCCTTCCAAAGTCCACGATCAGTTCCTTGGTTTTGCTGGTGTTGAGGGCCAGGTTATTGTGCGGGCACCATATGGACAGTCGCTCGATCTCTCTTCTGTACTCCGACTCATCACCATCAGTGATACGCCCCACAACAGTCAGCGAACTTGATGATGGAGTTCACACTATGACCGGCTACGCAGTCATGAGTATAGAGTTAGTACAGCAGGGGGCTGAGCACGCAGCCTTGAGGTGCTCCCTTGCTAATTGTTATCGAGTCTGACACATTTCCACCAATACGAACAGACTGTGGTCCGTGAATGAGGAAGTTGAGGATGCAATTGCAGAGGGATGCGCAGAGACCCAGTTTGGTAACCAGCTTGGAGGGGATGATTGTGTTAAATGCCGAGCTGTAGTCAATGAATAACAGCCTGACATATGAGTTTTTGTTGAACCATTAAATCTCAGCATCTTGTTAGATTCAGCTCCTGGGGCTAATGGAATCGAGGGATATGAGGGGAAAGCAGGAACGGGGTGATCAGCCATGATCATATTGAATGGCGGTGCTGGCTCGAAGGGCCGAATGGCCAACTCCTGCACCTATTGTCTATGTTTCTGCATGAACAATGCCCTCATGCCACCGCACCCTTTTTATTCAGTGACTAGAAGTCCCAGAATGTTTGAACTGATTTATCACTGAACACATTGCAATAATTAATCAATGCTACCGAGTTTGAGAGGTGCAGAACATCCTGCAATCAATAGCACACAGGATATATGTGGCTGTTGCAAATCTGTTTTGAAGAGAAGGAGGGAGTCGGTTTAACACCGACTGACACGAGTCCGCTCGGAAGACACGTCCGACAGTCTATCACTCCGGGTTCTGACACTTCCTCACAATCCACAGCATTGATCAATGACTGGCCTTGAAGGGAGAAGCCATCAATATCTGCCAGCTCTGGACAGAAAGGGGGGAAGAAAAGGGTTCTGAATACACTGGATGTATTCAAGAGAGTTGAATATAGCTCTTAGGGCTAATGGAATCAAGGGATATGGGGGGAAAGCAGAAATTTGAATGGTGGTGCTGGCTCGAAGGACCGAATGGCCTACGCCTGCACTTCCTTTCTATGTTTCTATGGTCACCAGCTCCAGCCCAGTCTTCACTTGCCGAAGCATCCAGCAGGAACACATTTTACTTAATCTTCGTCGCCTTTGATCTCTCGTTGTCACACCTTACCCTTCCATATCTCTGTGTCTCCCTCTCTCCTGACTCTCAGTCCGAAGGAGAGTCTTGACCCAAAACATCACCCATTCCTTCAACCCAGAGAAGCTGCCCGTCCTGTTTAGTTACTTCCGCAATTTATGTCTATCTTCCAGTGAACCGTATAACCATATAACAATTACAGCACGGAAACAGGCCATCTCGGCCCTTCTAGTCCGTGCCGAACACTTACTCTCACCTAGTCCCATCTACCTGCACTCAGACCATAACCCTCCATTCCTTTCCCATCCATATACCTATCCAATTTATTTTTAAATGATAAAATAGAACCTGCCTCCACCACTTCCGCTAGAAGCTCATTCCACACAGCCACCACTCTCTGAGTAAAGAAGTTCCTCCTCATGTTACCCCTAAACCTTTGTCCCTGCATCTGCAACCAGCATCTGCAGTTCCTTCCGACACATCCAGCAGGAATGACTTCCCGACATCTTCATCCCTCAATTTTCGCGGACAGGTGACAACATTCGCGTAGCGAAAGGCCTGGATAGAGCAGGTTTGGAGAGGATGTTTCCACTGGTGGAAGAGTCAAGGACCAGAGGCCATAGCCTCAGAATAAAAGGACATAGCCTCAGAATAAAAGGAGATGAGGAGGAATTTCTTTAGTCAAAGGGTGGTGCATCTGTGGAATTCCGTGGTATTCCTTGGAATTCCACAGATGCACCACCCTCTGACTAAAGAAATTCCTCCTCACGGCTGACGGTCGTGGAAGCCATCAATGGATATTTTTAAGGCGGGGACTGACAGATTCTTGATTATTACAGGGTGTCGGGGGTTATGGGGCGAAGGCAGGAGAATGGGGTTGAGAGGGAAAGATAGATCAGCCATGATTGAATGGCGGAGTAGACTTGATAGGCTGAACGTATGAACACCCCTCCACAATAACTCTCAACACCAGCGGCCTGCAAGGATGCATTCTCCGCATTCCCGCGATACCCCCTTTACACTCACGACTGCACGGCCAGATTCGGCTGTTGTACGGTCTAGGGGTTTGCAGCTGGCACCACTGCAGATCACGAACAATGACGAGACAGGGTACAGGAAGGAGATAAGAGAGCTTTGTGACATGCTGTCAGGAAAATAGCCTCACCTACAAGAAGCTAGTTGCAAAATAAAGAAATGCAGATGCTGGTTTAGACCAAAGATCGAGACAAAGTGCTGGAGTAGCTCAATGAGCCAGGCAGCATCATTAGATTTTAGGCTGAATAGAAACATAGAAAATAGGTGCAGGAGTAGGCCATTCAAGCCTATGATCATGGCTGATCATCCAACTCAGTATCCTGTACCCTGCCTTCTCTCCATACAATCCTGATTGATCCCTTAGCCACAATGCCACATCTAACTCCCTCTTAAATATAGCCAATGAACTGGCCTCAACTGCTTTCTGTGGCAGAGAATTCCACAGATTCACCACTCTTTGCGTGAAATATTTTTTTCTCATCTCGGTCCTAAAAGACTTCCCCCTTATCCTTAAACTGTGACCCCTTGTTCTGAACTTCCCCAACATCGGGAACAGTCTTCCTGCATCTAGCCTGTCCAACTCTTTAAGAATCTTGTACGTTCCTATAAGATCCCCCCTCAATCTTCTAAATTCTAGCGAGTACAAGCCGAGTCGATCCAGTCTTTCTGCATATGAAAGTCCTGCCATCCCAGGAATCAGTCTGGTGAACTTTCTCTGTACTCCCTCTATGGCAAGAATGTCTTTCCTCAGATTAGGAGACCATAACTGTGATCACCCCGTAGACTGACACCATCCTACACACTCGGGACAATTTACAATTTTACTGAAGCCAATTAACCTACAAACTTGTCCATCTTGTTCATGTTCAGCCATGATCACATTGAATGGCGGTACTGGCTCGAAGGGCCAAATGGCCTACTCCTGTAACTATTGTCTATTATCTTTGGCGTGTGGGAGACCTGGAGAAAACCCACGTGGTCACAGGGAGGACGTACAAACTCCGTACAGACAGCGCCCGTAGTCAGGATGGACCCTGGGTCAGTGACGCACTAAGGCAGCAACTTTATCGCTGCACTCTGAGCCGCCATGGATAAAGGACAGGTGACGTTTCGGTTCGGGACTCTTCTTCAGCTAGTTATTGACTTCAGGAAGTGTGGTGGAGTACATGCCCCACTCAGCAACTACTGAGAGCGTTAATCTGTCCAATGATCTGTCGTGGACCAACCACGCTGATGTGACAGCCAAGAGGAGTCTTCCTGAGGAGTCTGGAGAAACTCAGCATGTCTCCAGTGGCACTTACTAATGTCCACAGATGCACATTAAAAGCTTACTGTCGGGTAGCTTCACAGCTTGGTTTGGGAACAGCTCTGCCCAAGACCATTAAAAATGGCAGATTATAATTGTAGCTGCAGCCCTGTCCATCACACAGACCAAACTTCCCATGACCAACTCCATCTACAATTGTCACTGACTCGGAAAAACAGTCAACATAATCAAAAACGTATTTCACCCCAGTCATTCCTTAATCTCCCTGTTACCGTCCGGCAGAAGATCAATACTTCAATACTGTTTTATTTGCCACACGAGCGACTGCAAAGTGAACTTCATTTTGCATATATTACACTTGCGGGCGCCGCCATTTTGGGGAGCATTATTCAAAGTGCTCGTGAACTGAATCAGTTGCCATCTCCTCTCCTCGCCCGGCCATCTTTGTGTCCTGGGGGCGCCTCCTGCGGCCGACCTTGAAGACGCTGGCGGCGCTACCCCGGTTCACACTCCTACCGGCCCTTGCTCCTCACGTCCGACGTCTCCAGCTCCCTCCCGGTTATGCAGTCTGACAAGCCTTCGGGAGGGTTACCAGTCCCACCAAGCCCCGGACCCACTGACCAACGAGACTTCCAGGTCCCTCAGATCGGCCGACTTGGGGTTACTGAACATCCCGTGGTCTAGGCATAAGCTCAGGGGCGACCGCACCTTGGTGGTTGCAGCTCCTAGACTGTGGAACAGCATCCCTCTTCCCATCAGAACTGCCCCCTCCATCAACCATTTTAAGTCGAGACTTAAAACTCATCTTTACTCTCAAGCCTTTCTTGAAGTCCTCTGAGGGAGGGCTATATGTATGTATTTATGTATGTACTTAATCTATGAACCACTGTCGTATAACGTTAGTTCCTCCACCAATGTAAAGCACTTTGGTCAACGAGAGTTGTTTTTTAAGTGTGCTCTAGAAATAAAAGTGACTTGAGATCAGGAAGAGGGTAAGAGGCCAGAAAGAGGGGGTTCAGTCTCGGTGCTGATGAAAGCCCAGTGAGCTGCGACAACTAGCATTTTTTCTCGTGTTTTAAGTGGCACTTTGGTCAACGAGAGTTGTTTTTTAAATGTGCTAGAGAAATAAAAGTGACTTGACTTGAGCCTTTGGGCGGGTGTCTCAGCCGCGAAACCTCGAGAAAGCCTCCGCCGCGCGGCACAGTCACGGATGACACGTTCTTGAAAGCAGGCAGCACCGGACTCAGGAACAGCTCCTACCCCTATGCCTGATAACATGGTCTTCCCAGAAGCTCGGGCACTGTCTGGTTCACCATTGCAGACATTGGACTTTGTCTGAGGTACTGATGCTCCACAATGCTGGGGACTAGACTCTGCATCTACCTCGTGGCTCTATCTATTGTACTGGAGTTTGACCTGATTGTGCATGGCATGTCTGATCTGTTTGGATAGCAGGCAGAACAAGTACATGCGACAATAATAAACCGAAACCCTCAGTTGCATCTCCTCAGTGTGAAGACAACGCCACCTCATCCTCAGCTGTCGGGCTACATCTGTGGACAATCGACATTTTGGGACAAGACCCATCATCCAGACCCGAGACGTCAGCCATCCTTTTTCTCCAGAGATGCTGCCCAACCCGCTGAGTTACTCCATCACTTTGTGTCTATCTTCGGCATTAACCAGCATCTGCAGTTCCTTTCTACACACCCGATCTAAAAGCCTCCTGAACGCCATCACATCTGCCTCCACCACTACCCCTGGCAGGACAGTGGAGGCAGATAGGACAGTCTTGCACCCACATTTAATATCCTGCTCCTCAGCTGACACTGACTGCCAGGCAACGGTCTAGATTCTAGAACATGTTGCAGAGAGTGTAGATTTAGTTAAAATAACAGAGGGTGAGGAAGTGAAACTGGCTCACCTTCCTGTAGCCTGAAGCCATAAGCAGTGCTCTCGAAGGATGTTAGAACTAATTGTACGCTTATGAAATTAGAAACATAGAGACATAGAAAATAGGTGCAGGAGTACGCCATTCGGCCCTTCAAGCCAGCATAATATGGTCATGCCTGATCATCCAAATTCCGTACCCTGTTCTGGCTTTTTCCCCCATATCCCTCGATTCCCTTTGTCCAAAGAGCTAAATCTAAAGGGCATGTCCCACTTGGCGATTTTTTCGGTGACTTCTGGCATCATATCAGAGGTCGCCAAAAGATTTTGAACATTTCAAAATCCAGGCCCTTAAGTGGAACAGGCCCGTAGCTCTCTCTTGAAAACTAGGTCAATGTTAGTACTAAGGAATCAGGATAGCAAACAGCCTGACCATCAGCCTATTTAACACTGCCACCTCCAAATAAGCTCCAAACTACAGAGACGTATGGGCCTGTTCCACTTTAGGTGCTTTTCCCAGAAACTGCCAGCGACTGTCATAGTCGTGGCAGGTTGCCGAAAAAATTCAGTCGCCGGTTGACGTGGGGAGTCGCTAATGGAATTTATCAAAGTCAGCACCAGCGACAACCTATGTCATCCTGGCGACAACCTACGACAAGCCAAATGTTGCCAAAAAGTTTTGAACATTTCAAAATCCAGCAGCGACCAGAAAAACGCTACGATTCTTTGGGTGACCGAGGAGACTACTCACGACCATACAGGCGACACCCCGGCGACCGTGTGGCCTAGTCGCCTGTAGTCGCCTAAAAAAATCGTCTAAGTGGGAAAGGGGCATTGTTTAGGAAGGAACTGCAGATGCTGGTTTAAACCAAAGATACACACGAAATGCTGGAGTAACTCAACGGGAATAACAGCATCTCTGGAGAAAAGGAATAGGTGACGTTTCAGGTCGAGACCCTTCTTCAGACTCAACCCGAAACGTCACCTATTCCTTTGCCCCAGAGATGCTGCCTGACCCGCTGGGTTATTCCAGTTTTTTGTGTCTATCTTGCCGGGCTTTGTTTTTGTATATGCACATATCCATATATCGTGCTGCTGCAAGTAAGAATTTCATTGTTCCGTTTCGGGACATTTGACTATAAAACACTCTTGACGAAGGGTCTCAACCGGAAACCATGTCTTCCACAGATGCTGCCTGACCCGCTGGTTTACTCCAGCACTTTGTGACTTTTTTTTTTGTAAACCCGCATCTGCAGTTCCTTGTGTCTAGGGTTCCCCGGGACAGCAATGTGGTCGGGTAACGCGTGCGAGAGAAGATGGTTGCGAAAGATCTGATGGCCAAAGAAGCCAGAGGTGGGCAAGAACTGCAGAGAGAAGTCAGAGGTAACTCCGTATCGTTCAAGATGGCACTATGAGACCGACTACCACACGAGGATCAAAGAGCACATCTCACCACACACCCCACACGGAAAGTCACTTGGGAATCCCAGCTCAAAACTTTGTATCGACGCTGGCGCCTAAGCCAGGCGACTCTTTGTGTGTGAGTCACAGAAGTGCAGTGGATTTTAAATAAACCAGAAAAAATATATTACGATAGTTCTTTCATTTACGAAGGTGCTGACACTTGATTAACGAATGTTTTTATAACTTTGTACAATAATGATCAAGCTACCATGGTGTCATTTTTCAGAGCGAACAAATGGATTCTGCAGGAAATGCCCTTTTAAATTTTCAGTACAAACGTTACAGCCACACGTACAGATCCCACTCCCTCCATCAACACAGAGCCCCACACACCACCAGGTGAGGGAAACGGCACTGGATGGTTGGGGGAATGATATGAGGGGTGTTGTGGGTGGGGGTGGGGGTGGTATAGTAGAGAGGGGGAGGGGAGGGGGTGAAGGAAGGGAGGGG